>JACEII010000019.1:4960102-5029486 GCA_014332785.1 Antheraea mylitta
GAGGAAGACCGAAAAAGGTATGGATGGACTGTGTGAAAAATGATATGCTCGTAAAAGGTGTGAATACTGAAATGACATGTGACAGGACAGAATGGAAAAAAAACATGTTGTGCCGACCCTACTTAGGTGGGACAAGATTAATGATGATGATGATGATAGAGTCATATTACACAAGATTATGAATAAAACACAAAATTCACCACATGGCAGACTAAGAAATCCCGTCAAAAAATTCCATCACGTGCTTGATCGACGGATATTATTTGTTTGTTAGTTGTAACAGTTAATTTTAAACTATCCTGTACTAATTAAAAAATACAGTGAGGTTATTTTGTAGAGTAGTTGAATGTAAACATCAAATTCTAATTTTATTAATATTATAAATTTGTAATAAATGTTTGTATTTAAATCGTGCTCGAACGGTTGGATGAGTTCTAATTAAATTTAATATAAAATTTAATTACGTTGTGAAGCCTGTTATAGGATACACCTAATACTTTTAATCAACTATAATTGAATTATAATTCATATTCAGCGAAGCGGTTGGTTAACAGAATTCTATTACAATATGTGTGTTACAATGATAGTACAATGGTCACTGCTAATATTTGTATTGTTATTATTTACTTATCAATTATAGAATTTTAACATGAACAATGAAACATGTTTTCTACGAGTTATATTTTAATATTGGAAGTTTTTGAAGGCGTTAGAGCCACACTGAAGCTATTACTGGTTTCAGCATGAATGGGTCAGATTGCCCGGGGTAGTAGCACCCTCTCACAGAAAACCAACGCGAAATAGTGCTTGCGTTGTTGCGTTTCGTTCGGTCAGTGAGAGAGCCGGAAACCCACCTCTTCTTACTTTCTCTTTCTCCTCTTCCCTTCCTCCCCTCCTCCCCCAACACAGGCTGGCAACGCACTTGCGACTCCCCTGTTGTTGCAAGTGTCTATGGACGGTGGTGATCGTTTAACATCAGGTGACCACTTGTTCGTTTGCCTACTATGATATAAAAAAAAAAGTTTATATCAACTCATTCCTTCGCAATTGGAAATTTAAAAAGTTTCTAATAACTAAGACTTGACATTTCACATTTACTCAGAAAAATATAAAAAACTTTACAGGCTTCTGTTTTACGTCAACAGTATTTTTTGAACAACTTCACTGTTAAGTAACCCTTCTAGAAACGTGCTTTTCCTTTTCAACACTTTATTCGATGTAACCCTGAGATTATTTTTAGGTGGAGCACGTCTTTGTAAAGCTGACTTCAATTTCGAAACTCGTTCGTATTCGATTCAAGTAATCAAAGGCTTTCTTTGAGATTGCTTATTTTTGCTTCGTGCCTCATGTAAGTAAGGTTTGATTACGGTGATTAAACTTTTTTATTAATGATTTATGAATTCTTACATTATTAAATCACGTAAATTACATATACTTTAAATGATATGTAATAAGCTAATTTAATACTAGCTTTTGCTCGCGGTTTACCCGCTTCTGTCTAAATTTTATAAACTTGACAATACTTTTTTTTATTTATATATCTCTGATAACGTATATAGCGATGATGTTATGAAGAATGAGATTATAGGTTACTATATTTTGACGTGACAACGTCTTATAAATTGGTTTGCCGGGTGACACTTCAAGAAACTGCGTTACGCTCCGCTCACGTTATGCGCTCACAATGAGAGCGAGTGAGAGGCACGCGTCCCTTCCATTCGGGCATGGTTAGCCCGCCTAAGAGCGAGAGAGACTACTATACGAAAATTATTTTACCACTCAAAGTCGTTGTCACGTAAAACTTTCGCCCGTATACCGACTTTACAGGCAACCAATTTTTTTTTTTTTTAATTCAATTTAGTTTATCTGTGTTTCGTAAAAACACTGCGAGTTAAGTTTAATAAATTCGTTTAATATCTTCGAATTGTAACGTAATATTTGCAATGCCTGCGTTCCCCTTTATTTCTTGGGAAATGTTTTATCTATGACATTTCTTATAAATGAAATTTAAATATAGACTGACTCATTATTACATAGTATAAAACAAAGTCCCCTACCGCGTCTGTCTGTCTGTTTGTGCGAGATAAACTCAAAAACTACTGAATAGGTCTTCATATGGTTTTCACCAGTAGATTAAGTGATTCATGTGGAAGTTATATAATTTTGATATATAATTTTTCAAGATTTTTTTTATAAACAGGGCGAGACAACGTATGCCGGGCCCGCTAGTAATATAAGAAATATTCCTTTCAAATAAATAAGATAAGTGCGAAGAATCCGCTTTTAGTTTATCATCGGCAAGCTAAGACGGTTCAAGTGAAGTTGACAGACAAAAAAAGTGAAATTTGTAAGCTTCGGTGTTATCTAAATTGATATAGTACACTAAAATACAACGAGATAGGGTGTTTTATTCAACAGTCATGTTGAATATACCTCCATTCGATAGAACGGGAGAGATTCAAAATCTCCTGAATAGTGAAGATCAAAGTAAGTAGCAAATAAAAATTATAGTACGGTGTTATTATTAACGGATTGTTTGAATTCATTAAATAAAAATATAAATAATATATATATAAATAAAAAAAAATATGTTACCCTCACGTTGTATTGCTGTTTTATATTCCATAGATTATAATTATAGGTATAAAAAGTTATTACCGTTAATTTATCTATCATTTAATAATGTAACAATGTGTTTAACAATACGATAAGTATTTATTATAGACTCTACAGTGTTATATAATTAATATGGGCATAGAGAGAGAAATAAACAAATATAAATGTTTATGATCTTACTACATTGTTGTAATTGCTGGAAATACATAACATGAATAATCTAATTTACTTATAATCATTGCAAAAAGCCGACCACCAACAGTACAAGTTGCTGATGCGAGTCACTCGATCTTGTAAGTACAGTGGTACCATAGAAGTAATCTCGCATACTTAATCCTACTTGGGCTCTCTTCGGTTGTCAATTTTCATTCTTCGTTTACAGGTAGATTGGTAGCCTTGTATCTTAGGTATCGTTCTAGCTTTAACTATTCGTTCACATGTACTGAGCAAACCAGACCAGACTTGCTTCTTAGTTTGGATCTTATCTGTGATTCAGTCACGCTTCGATCGTTAGACATATCATCTAGGTTAACTAATATTTGTAAATATTTGATCGTAACACCTCAATCCGTAGCTTTATATATTAGCTTAAGCTTAATTGTAATTTGTTTCCTACTAAACATTGATTTTATTTGGATTATTATAGACTACACGGACGCGACTCTTATGACCTGTAGTTTTATTATGTATGTTGTATCAATATTTTCTATAGTTTATTATTATTTTCGACAGAGATATGAGTATTTTGTATAATATGTAAGCTTATGCTCCATTGTAGTTATAAACGTTCTTACCTGTTTTAACTAATTTGAATGTGACTTGTTGTTGGTTTTTGAGTTGGTCATTATGAGCAGGATGCGTTAATTCCCGAAGAGCCATCTCTACAGATGGTTGCTGCATCGTTGATTGCGGTGAGCGAGGAGGCACTGCCTCCTTCTGCCGGCTTAGCTTACGAAAAAAACTTCGTTTCGTTGGTTTCGAGTTTGCACCTGCAAAATTAGAATAAAATACAACATTTACGATTTTCACAAGATTAACCTAAAACTATTTGCGATAAAAACAATTTTTTATATTAATAACACAAAGGAACATAACACCACACATGTTAAGTAGATAAATCATTCTTTATGGGGGTGATAAAGCCCTAAACAAGCTTATTGTTATGCTCTTATGTACCATGCGGCATGTGTGAAGCATTCCTTGTTAGTTATCAGTATCACTCCACTCTTATTTTAAACCTTCCAAAGATGAACGTTGGGGCGACGGCGTCGAAGGTGTAGACGTGCGGGCAGAGTTCGCAGGCGAAGGGGTTGGCTCGGAGCTAGGTCTTGGTGGAAGCAAGCTCAGAGGAGACTCTTCAGGAGAAGGAAAATGCGTCGCAGACACATCTGATCGACGGTCCGGCTCAGGGGTCGTTACTCGAATATTGGCCCCGAACTGTGGTGTGCTTGCAACTTGGAAGAGTGCATCGAAATCGCGGTCGAAGATATTCTTACGTGAAAATGCGGGTGTGGGTAATGGAGCAGGTAGCTCAAATTCATCGGGAGCGGGGGTTCTAACGATTTTTCCGAATTCATTATTCTCGTGGCGGCCGAGCTTTTTGAATAGCTTTGCTTTAGTGCGTTCGCGCACTTTAGCAGAGCGCTCTAGCGACGGCGTCGGCGAGGCCGTCGCGCGCTCCTCGGGCTCCGGTGGCGCCGTTTTGAGGAATTTGCCGCAGACGAGAGTGGGGGCCAAGGGCGGGGAGTGCGCGCTGGTCGGCGCGGGCGGCAGCGGCCCAATAAGGACGTCAAGCGTAGGCCGCTGCCGTGGCCGTGGCAGCGATTGCGAGCTGTATGTCAGGGAAACTACTTCATCCGCAGGATATATTACGTACATCCCTGGCGAGACCGCATTGCGCAGGTCCCTCGCGCCCTCCGAAGAGGTGACGCGTCTCACTTGATCTCACTACTGCCAGTAGCAATGATTAAAAGGTAACTGATTTATCAAGAATATTATTTTACACGTAAGCTTCTACACTTACGACAGTAAAAATAGTGGAATGTTATTAAGATTGAAGTAGAATTTTTCGTAGGACATACGATGAAATATTAAGGAATGTGTCGCGGAAAGGATTTTGAGCCATAGTTAGTGGGTGAGGAGGAAGTTTCTTCGTCTAATATCAGCCACATGGGAATCTTCAACCTAGGCAAAATAACGGAAAACAATAATAAATTAACATGACAAATATATGTGAGGTAGTTTTCTGCTTACACAAGTAAGGTAAGGGCATGCCATTCTTCCATTCGAATATTTTTTCCATTAAATATTATTTATGAATAAATAAACTTAATTATACTTAATAATAATAATACTTAATTATACTCATGTAATCTATATACACACTTATACACTTGGTATGGTGGTATACCTAAGATACAGAAAATCAGTGCAGAAGTGGAAACTAAAAATTATGGAATAACCGTGTTCTTTTCTAATTTTGTAATCAATTATAGTGTGAATTATTAAAATGTCATAATTTGTGAATAGAAATTATTAAATTTAATCTGGTTTTCATTTCTATTTGCACTTTAAGCAATAATTATGTATGTTTTTATACAGTCCATCGATTAATCTATACTAATATATAAAGCTGAAGAGTTTGTTTGTTTGCTTGTTTTGTTGAACGCGCTAATCTCAAGAAATACCGGTCCAATTAGTGTTAGATAGCTCATTTATCGAGGATGGCTATATGCTAGTGTTGCCATGGTAACGCGATAACATTCTATCGCAAATATTCTCATGGCTTATTTTGTGTTGCTATTCAAAAAGTTTAGTAGTAATAATATTCGCCCAATAAGACAGTCGAAGGAATTAATCCATGCTACCAATTCTGAAGTTCTCAATATAGGTAGTTTTCTCCTATGTCAAAGTTAATGTAAAGATATAAGCGCCAAATCCTCTATATACTATTTCGTAAATTTTTATCTTCTTAATTTTCAAGACCACAGAATTCATGCTCCGTGGTATTATTTTTCATTCATTTCACTTATGCACAATAAACGAACCATATTACATAAATCGCCACCAATTGAACACAATATAGAGACAAGTAACACAAGATTATGAATAAAATATAAAATCCACTACATGACAGATTAAAATCCCGCCAAAAACTCCTCAAAAACTTTATTCTACGTTAGGTTTTGTCCCAATTTTTGATTTGTGATATATTACGTATTACAAAAGTAAAGTGAGTGTATGTTATATTAAAATAAATAATTTTTGATGAATACATACATCTGTGATGCTACAAATATTAACAATTTCCTTTTTATTTTGTCGATATGTCTGTTTTTTTATTTGTTCCGGGTAATCTCCGAGACGATTGGATTTATTTGAACGGTTTTTTTCTTAGAAATGACTACGCTATTGATCTAGCAAGGTCTTAACAGCTTCACCGGACTACAAGTAATATTTGAACGGGAATTTTACGGGCAAATAAGTAACTAATTAGCTGTTTTATTTTAAGCTAATGGGTTCAGCAGACGTTGCCCGCCCTAATAATAAGACAAAAAAATTATCCGTGCATTCGTCCGTGTGAAATTAATCAAAACTATGTTGTTCACTGTAAACATGCACGTGTGGCGTGCGCTGTACTGGACTCTAAGAATAAATATAATTAAAAGTCATATGTTTATATGTGATTTAAATTATAGCAAGGTATAATAATAACTTAATTATATCGACACTATGGACAATAAAAGATTTAACACATATTGTTCAATAACGTTTAGCTTAATATTTTCATTACTTGTATATATAGTGTAAGAGAGCACTGAGGCTGATATATAGCAGTTTAAAGTTCCAGTTATGTTGTTGATGATAAATCCCATCCCATTCGATTTACTATTAGTATTCACATATATAATGTACACGTTACCTGTTACAGTAGATGATGTGCGTGTGATACTAACCAATATTTTTGAAAGATTATTATTGTAATTTACATTAGATGTGTGATCACAATTTTACATTTATTTAATATATTAGAAAAACGCGTGCGAAGCCGCGGGTAACAGCTAGTCAAACATATTGCTGCACAAGTTCAATACTACGGATTGATAGTCTGGCACAGCTGTAATACATCATGAGCGTGTTGTGGTCATAGCTGACCTGAACTCATAAGTTGTTCTATTATAAAAAAAACAACGCAGCTAAGGAAGTTTTCACTTCGAAATTATTAAAACCGGTCGAACCCTTCAAGAGCAAAAATATAGACGAAAATTGAAATGTTATATATCAGTAGTAAACACAAATACCAAAATAATAAGAAAAAAAATATACTTGTCCATTTAAATATGTTTACATTTCAATTATTATGTTCAAACTATATTACACTGAAATGCTTTTAAACTTTCGAGACAATCCGAGAAAATATATGGGCTTATTCTGTAAATGGGATTTGAAATAAATACACTAGGGTGTGAGAAAATGATTATTGTCTGTAAAGAATAACTAAAACTCTCATAATCTGCAACATTGTACATCGAAAGTCGTTTATTGTTCTTGAAATCTATCTATCTATCTATCTAATACCTTTAAACGAACAATTCTTGTATATTCTTATATTTGTATATATTTAGGATCTCGGAAAGGGTGTCATCTATTTCCGTGAAACTTAGTATGTAGGTAGTTTCGGGGACGATAAATTGATCTAGTTAGATTTTATTCACGGAAAATTTTTTTAACTGAGTTTTCAGGCAATGAAAAAATATAGAATATAAAGGAAAATTTCGCCGGCGCTATCAAAACAAAAATAGCTCAGATGGAAATCGGTTGCTTCGAAAATCCGTGTAACCCCAGTTCGAATTCGAATGACAGCAGAAGATATATATATATTTTTGTACAAATTGTTAATTTTATAAGGCAAACCTAACAGTTTATTTCAATTTAGAAATGTTTTTTAAAGAATCGAGCTATGCTCGGTCGCCCTGGTACTACTAATTATATGAGAAATTAGCTTTTGCTCGCCGCTTCGATCACATTAATGTAAATTTGATCTATTTACTGCATAAAAATAATATTTTAATTACCTATACATATAATATAAAGAAATCTATGTATATAATATCAAAGTAACAACTGTTTAATGATTGGGTATTAAAGCATAACGCAAATGAAAAATAAAAAATCGAATTAATAAAATTTTCATCTAAATGTGCCGGGTCTAAAATTTCCAAAACGGTTGAATCGATTTTAAGAAGAACTTCATTAGCAGATTGTTGAAATTATAGCGGATAGCATAGGCTATTTTATTTTAGACTTGCTGTTATCCGCGGCTTCGTCCGCAGTACTATCTCCAAAACGGTTAGACCGAATTTCAAGAAAATTTCAATAGCAGGTAGTAAATTTTATAAGAAGTAATTTAGGATACTTTACTAGACTAGCTGTTACCGGCGGCTTCGTCTGCAGTGATATCTCCAAAAGAGGAAATTGTTTTACACGGTACTTTTACTAGTAGATAGCAGAACTAATAAGAAGCAATGTTGTCTATTTTAATTCGGACTAGCTGTGAACCGTGGCTTTGCCCCCAGTGCTATCTACATAACGGTTAGGCCGATTTTCATGTAACTTTTATTGGCAGATAGCTGATTTTATAGGAATTAATTTAGGTTATTTCATTTAGAGTAGCTATTACTCGCGACTTCGTCCACATGAATTTAGCAAGATCTCAAGACTTCGACTCATTCTGTATTTTTAATTAGAGAAATAATAATCAATTTATTGTTTGCAATTCAACATTATAATTAATTGTAATTTAAAAGATGGAAGAAATCTTTCTAACAAGATCACATGCCATAAACGAATTACTTAAAATTCCCTTAATGCAATTCCGGAACAAACAAGCGTTTACTTTTTATATGGTCACAAAGACTTAATTATATTGACAATATGGGCATATTATATCATATAGTAACTGAATATATATATAATATTACATAATATTCTTAGTAAAAATATTTTAAAAACAAAATATCTGGAAACAAATTTTCATAAGAGAACCAGAAATAATAAGTATAAGTAGGGCTATAAGTTTTTAGTCTATCTGAAGTGTAAACTAGACGGGACAGACTCACGGATACAAGCGGGTCAAGTATCGTCACAATAGGGAGGAGGTTTCAGTGAGAGCACTCTAAATTCTCGACGCGGCGATTTTATACAGATTCATTTACATCCCACTCTATCGACGCTGACAAAAGAATTAAATTCCAGTTTTTTATTAATTATAGCTTTTTAACGGTACTTCTTGAATAATTTAGTTGTTAGAGAAGACCACCTATCAAAAGAATAAAAAACACTATGAATAAATTTCCACTATATAATATTTTTTGAAGCTAAAATTGCTTTATAAAACCTTTTTATGTATTTTTCAATTTTGAATATATTATAAACAGAGGTGGTTATTATTATAATTCAGAGAAGATGTGGTCTGTAAATATTAAAGAATAATTACTAACAGCAGTTGGCTTTCGCATTCTACATGCTCTATCAAAATGCGACACAATTGAATAATTTTAGTATTTTTAGAAGTCTCCTAGTTTTATTATATTTAAGTACCTGGATGACCGAGCCTAGCTCGATTCTTTAAAAAACATTTTTAAATCAAATTAAAATAAAAAAGATATGTCTCTTATAGTTATAATAATAAAACTCCTAATTTAATTAAAATGAACTGTTCGGTTTGCCTCACAAAATTAGCATATTTTTACAAAAAAAAAAATTAAAAAAATGTGTATCTCTTTTGTTGTCTCACTTGGATTCGAACTGGGGTTAGACAAATTTTCGAAGCAACCGATGTCCATTGAGCTATTATTGTTTTGACAGCGGCGGCGAAATTTTACCTTTACATTCTAGCTGTATTTTTTCATTGTGTGAAAACTTAGTTAAGAAATTTTTCTATGAATGTAATCTAGCTAGATCGACTTATCGTCCCCGAAAGCACCTAATCACTAAGTTTCACAGATATTGCAGACGCCGTTTCCAAGATCCTGAATATATAACAAAATAAAAAATACTAATATATAATATGAGAATTGTTTGCTTCGTACTAAATAATAATATTCGATTTATGGAAGATGTTACAACTAACCAACATGGCAGTGATATACATAACTTCCTTGCATACACAACGACTTACTTTAGTTCCATTATCCAAGGATGTCATATGAAATTTATGATGAATATGAAAAATATATATTATTAGCATAGATGATACTAATAATAATTTCCCTGAAATAATTTCGAGAACGTAGAGGGTTGCAAAATTCCAATCTTGTCCGTAACTTGTCAAGGGGAAAATTGTTAGAACCTCACGATCAATTTATTACCTCCAAAAATATATGTAGAAATGTGATTGTGAAAAAGAATTCGATTACAGAATCTTGTATTATAAAAAAATATTACTTTAGTGACAAATTACTCTTCTTCAATACAGTTATTTCGCTAGAATTTGATGATTAATGATTTCAGTTTATTTATTTTTTACTTTCATGATGAAGTAAATTACTTTATTTTCAACGATTGGTACCATAGATAATCCCAGTTGAAAGTTATCAGAAATCTCAGCTGAATTTTACTTTGTAATTAAGTACAAAAATTATTTTCTTACGTTTCTTTAATTAAATGTTAATGAAACATGATGTTACGGAAGAGAGTTTATAAGTTAAAAGCACTTAATTCTAATGTCATTCAGCTGTTGCATTCTATAGAATTTAACAACATTAATAACGGGACATCCATTAATTACGCGAGCTCATAATGTAGGGAAGGGGACGGTAAAGCCTCACTAACTCTCATTTAAAGGTGGCTTAATAAAAATGTCAGGTTAACATTTTTATTAAGAGAAATATACATTGTTATGCATATATACAATATATAGATAACAAATTGGGTCACAAAATCAAACTCCGTAGAGTGATTGAGGACTCAAAGGACCACACTATTTTTACTATTTTTTTTTTCGAAATGACCACGCTATTGACCCAGCAAGGTCCTTAACAGCTTCACCGGACTAAAATTTACTATTATTAAATGTAATATACTTGTTGAGGTACGTTGGATAACTTAAATACTTAATAATTTTCTCCTCTTATTTTATCATTGTACATTTAATTTACCATTATTTTATTTACATATTAAGTACCGTAAAGGAAAATTTATGGCCATTTCGTAATTATTTTATTTTATAGGATAATCTTACTTTAATGAGAGTTAGACTTATTACCCCATATCTTATGAAATCTCACCGAGGGAAGAGGGAGGATCCAAATTAATCAATATACCACATGTCATTAGTAGATACACCTTAAGATTTGTTTTAATGTTGTCAGCGAGATGTATCACTAAATTATAAATATGTCTGGCGAGTGTATAGATTTATCTTCATTTTCTGCTACATACAATACATCTATCAAATACGTTCTTAAACAATAATAATGTATTATAATGATAAAATCTTGTAGCGACAAATACATATAATAACCCTGCTATGTGTATATAATTATCTACGTGAGAAATCAGAAGCGGTAAGTACTCCGAGTAGGTTGAGTGTACTGTGTAGTTAAGGATGATTAGTAAGTTATTGCTTATAACATTTAATAGTCTACAATCGGAGCCAGGTCTTTTATCGTCTCCCTGAAACCTCAAAGTAGTGACGGGGTAACGATACCACGTTTTATAATCTTTTCGTTCATTAACTGACGCTGAGACCGAAAATTTTAAAAATGTGCTATGACAAAAATAAACGAATATCTGAATTCAGAATATGCTATTAGTAATTTTGATAATGCTTTCGTAATATGATTGTATGATACGTCGACTTCAATGCATGCAACTTGGCAATGAACCAATCACGGACAATATTAATGAACCTCGAAACAGAGTTATTAATAACATAAGGAGTCGTGTCGACGAATTCGACTTAATGCATAAAATTACGTACGCTAAAATTTCTTTTAGGTATGAAGTTGCAAAAAGGTATGTGGGGCGATGTTGGTTTTGCATGAACGTAATCCTGAGGCCAATCATAATATGTAACTATAACAGACGATGTTAGAAAGCCTCATGTACCAGGCTCTTCAATTGGAGTACAGCAGTGCGAGCGACCCTGCTTTGTGGCAGGAATTGCTGGGACATTGTTACTCACACTGTCGAATCGTTCACAATATCAACTTAAATTGTTGGTTTTTTGTTGTGCATTTACGATGATTAGTTACGATGAAATTATCAAAATACATGTATTAAAAATTAAGAAGATATAAATACATATTTAGCATTGAGTTTATATATAATATAGGTAATGTGTTTCTTGAATCATTAAGTTACGTTATAACTCTATTCAATTAAACTATTATTTTTATAACATTATATGTATTACATATCACTATATATCTAATAGGACTAGTGGGCGCCCAGTGGTCGACATGCGACCATAGTTCATTGATTTTTTTAGATTTGAACTGTATTAGGGTTCTTTTGTCAAAAGGGTATAACTTTTATAATCAAAGGTTTTCATCGTAGCTACTTAGTTATTCACCATTTTCAATGATCTTTAATTATATAAACATAAAAAAGTATAGCTCTGAAATTCTAAGTAAACATAACTTTACGAAAATAAAGAAGTTTATCGCAACCCAAGACATAAGTAAAAGCACTTCTGTCACCTAAAAATTTTGAAATCCAATAAATCCAAGGAGAGTTAATTAATAATTATTTCACCTCCTCAACCTCAACCTCCTTCGCAACCTTTTTTGATGTTAATTTTTGACGGACCTGTCAAAATGTCTTTTTTATTTACATGTGTGTATATGTTGTGTAAAATTTAAGCAGTAGTGTGAGTAATGCATACTTTAATTAATTTAATGTACTTGTAAAGCATTTTATATAAAATAAATGGCTTTCTGCACTTCTCCGCCATATAAACTTTAACTATGCCAAATTTCAAGTTCATACGTTCACAGAATTACCTTAAAAAGGGTACAAAGATTTTGATTCACGTTTTAATATATAGATATTTAGAAAGTTGGATCATGTTTTCTATTCATGTAGATCTTAGTTGCGTAGTATATACGACTTATTACTGGACACAACCACAGGCCTTCTTAGTGGATTGTCAACAGATAGACGTCAGTTACTTTAACAACACCCGTGTTATTAAAATTATTAAAAATTAAATACGTATCGAATACTTGTTTTTAAAAAGTATGGCTACTTGCATATTAAATGCTCGTGTTATCTTCTTTTACAAGTCTAACCTAACCTAACCCAACAGAGATAAAATAGCAATACGACGAATATTCGGCGAACGCAGTGCATTTAATATGTATGTACCCAAACTTTTATAAATAAGTATTTAATACGTATTCACCTTTTTTGTAATAACACTGCACACGTCTAAATAAATTGGTGACCCCATTTTAAAAACATGAAAGTAATAAAATAACGTTATGCTAAGGAATATTATAATTTTATTGAGCTATAATTCAACCTCCGCGTCAATTTCGTTACGCTCTCGGCGATAACCAAGCGCTTAAGATTACGTTGAAACGATTCAGCGGTCAAGCTGTACCAAAGATAACACTTTTTTGGCTCACATGGCCGGTGTAATTGTCAAGTATTTTTACTATAATGAGACGCAACACGTGTCGCGCTATAAAATTGTTCGGATACGTTAATCCCTACATGCATACGCCACGGCTCTGCTTTATTCTATACTGTGTTTACAGTTGATTGCTCTTTTCACTACCTACATTCTAAGCAGGGTTCAGCGGAACATGCATTCTGTTTTTTTTTTTCGAACTGCCTGTTTATTTAGCAACGTCTTAACAGCTTCACCGGACTAAGTACTAAGGCGCGCGCTTAGAGCACTCAGTCGATTTTATTTGTGGCCTGCGCTGTTGACTGATACATGCGATTCACGACCCATCTGAGCTAACCTAAGCTAAACTAACTATTCATACATATATGAGTTCTTGAAACATATATGTGTACCAAACATACATACTTCAACAACTACTATATGTATTTCGTATCGGATAACTTTCTAAACTATTTCAGTTCGATAAGGGGAAAAAAACCCTTCCACTTTCATGTGTAAGCGTGTATGCGCGCACGTGTGTGGAGGTGATATGTGTAATATTGTCACAGTGATGTAAGATTTTGTGTCACTGTATCGCGCGAGTAGCGTACTCAAGGGCTCCACGCCGAGGAAACGGACCTAAGCTTGAGCCGCTGCCGAGGGAGCGTGTTTTCTTCTTTCACTCTCTCCTATTATTTAGACTCCAGTTACTTTCACAATATTTTTCTTTCACATAATCTTCGATATTCCTCTGTTTATCGGTATAAGATATACATTTCTACTTGATCACTAAAATTTAATCTCGTTTGACCCCACTTCATACTTTCACATCTATTCTTTGCTGCTCAAATTTTACCTCAGATTTTAAATTTACCATTAAAGCATAAAGACGTATCTAGAGATTAACGTTGGAGTCGTAATTACTTCGGATCTCGCCTTCCTTAAGTTTCGAACAAAGAAAATTTTAAAACAAAATTCGTAAGTTTATTACTCGTGATTTTCATATTTCTGGGTTTTATCTACTTATATTGATATAAATTAAACATACTAATTACAGTCTTCGTCAGAGTTTTTGATTTCTCTGAATATAAATGAGCTACGTATTAAATTATACACATACCACGGAGACAACGTAAATATAAATAGATGCTGATATCTGATCTCTATATATATATATATCAAAGGAGGCAAACGAACTGGTGGGTCACGTGATGTTAAGTGATCACCACCGTCACATCAGGGAAGTCGCAAGTGCGTTGCCAGCTTGTATATGGGAGAGAGAGAGGGGAAGGAAAGGGAAAGGAGGAAAGAGGAAGGGAGGTGGGCCTCCGGCGCTCTCATTGACCGAATGAAATACAACAATGCAAACACTGTTATTTCACGTCGGTTTTCTGAGAGAGCCGTGATAAGCCGACCCATTGAAACCAGTAATATTTTCAGCGTAGCTCTACCACCTACACATACTATATTTTAACTTTTATATTAGCTTTTGTTTAGTTTTCAGTTTTTGACTATATAGATACGCATAAGTAAGCCCCAACTTACGATGATTTTAAAATCAGACAAAAAGATAGACAAGGACAGCAGATAATTCAATAAAATAATAGTATCATAGTTGAATTTGTTTCTTTTTTACGATATAACTACGGTATTGGCCTGAAGTGACCTCACAGCTTCACCAAACTAATTTTATATTTATTTAATTTGCTTAATGTTGGCGTTTACAATAAAATATTGTTTGTAATTAATTTATCTATACAAAGGTTATTATATATCAATTATACAGTCATTTTACACTAGTTTATTTGTTATAATTTTCAATAATTTTCAACCTGTATACTTATAGTATAACCTGAAACAAACTCCGTATGTAGTCGATAACGCGACTAAGCCATATTTTTTTATGTCATAGGATACAATCGAATAGGTGGGTCACCTGATGTTAAGCGATCACCAACGTCCATAGACACCAGCAACACCAGAGGAGTCGCAAGTGCATTGATAGCCTGTGTTGGTGGGGAAATGGGGAAGGAGAAGGGAATAGAGGGAAGGGAGAGGAAGGAAGGTGGGCCTCCGGCGCTCTCACTGACCGAACGAAACGCAACAATGCAAGCATTGTAACTTCACGTCGGTTTTCTGTGAGAGGATGGTACTACCCCGGGCGAGCCGACCCATTCATTCTGAAACCAGTTAGAGCATCAGCGTGGCTCTACCACTTACAAGACATATGACACGGTAGTTCACAATAATAAGAATTTATAGCCTGGATCTTCTCTTCTTTTTCGCATGAATATATTCAGAATTACCAATCACAAGGAGGATTGATGAAAGACAGGCGGCCGATCGTAAAAATTAATCCAGATCATACATCACAATACGACAAACATGTTGTACCAACCCTACTCAGGTGAGATAAGGATAAGAAGAAGAAGGAGATATCCAGAATTACAATATATTGAGAGAGAAAAGTGGTCACAATTTGATACGAGTTACATAAGTCTAGAACATTCTTGCTTTTCATTGTTCAACAGTTTACACAGATGTTTATAGCTCTTAATGGTTGTAGCATGACATAGGACAGCTTATAACTAACAACATTAAATTGTCAATAAAACACGCTTCTTAATATACTTTCAGATATTAACGTATGATTATTGTATCAGTATTAATCATATAGCAGCAATATTAAAATAATTCCTAAGTATCTACTTAGAAAATAAATACCAACTCTTTAATCGACTGTACAAGAAACTATTATATTCGTATCGAATGAGATTGGATTGAAGTGTAAGAAGAAATGTATTTCAGAAATATTAAAATCACACTCGGAAAAGACTTTCATAAACAAAAAATTGAAATAAAATAAAAACACAAACAATCCACATCGCGTCGTAAAAATATGCTGGTTGAAAAATGAACAAAAGTAGGCCATATTAATTGGAGGAAAAATTGTGATCATTCCTGGAATCCTTCATTGAATTAACAACTTCGATTGGACATTATATAAAAATTATAAAGTGGATAAATTGTTATGATAATTCTAGCCATTTATATGTATAATGTACCATTTAAAAAAGTATCGTTGAAGTATTTTTATTTAAAAATCGATCATCGATATCTACATTAGGTATTATAAAGAAGTCACATTAATCTTGTTTGCAATAAGTTCTAGCATTTGAAGCGTTTTAACGAAATAAGAACAATTAGTATTTTCAACAAGCTTATGTGTACTTATTTTTTAATAAGTTTTTTTTTCTGCATACATGCACATATAAACACTCATATATCGATATATATATATATATATATATATATATACAGCAACAAATGTTTGTAAGTTTAAGATTGTTGTAAATACTAATTGTTCTAGTATCACTAGAACGCTTCAAACGTTGAAACTTATACCTCATTAAAATTACGTATATTTAAGGTACGTTGGATTATAATATATTATTGAAAGTAAAACTAACACCATATTTCATTAAAAAATACAATAGAAATGGGAACAGTTTACTCAAAAATTATAAGAATTATTGAATGCCGTATTATAAGAATGTAAAAAGTTTATAGGGATGAATGAAATTAAAACTTTGTAAAAGAAAATTCTGTATGTTAGCTATCGAAATCTAACAGTGAGGAAGCTTTGAGCCTTTTTAAATTGTTGTGTCGTTACCAATGGCGCTCCCCTTCTTATTATGTTCAATAATTTATGGCCAGTCTTTTTCTAATTCTTTGACTTCTATACATATTTATCGTTTTCCATATTAAGGCTACCACGGGGCTGATATAGCAATAAAAGCCTCAGAGTTAATAAATAAAGTCACATTTGCGATTTTTATTTGTTGTGTGTAAAAGAATGAATCATGTATCATTATTTTAATAACTAAATCTATGTAAATAAAAATGAATCGCAAAATATGTTGTTAAGCGCTAAACTCGAAGATGGCTGGACCAATTCGAGTAATTTTAGATTTGATTTCTTCCTAGAAGTCTGAGGAAGGTCTTTACGGAGTGAAAAATTGGAAAAATTGCATCGATAAACATAAAAAGTAATGTTCTTTTTCTGTCATTGTGAACGCAACTTCAAATTGCTTTTGGTAATTTGAACGCATTCGTAATAACGATGCTCGTTTGCAATTTTGAGTTGAGTTCAAATTTTACCATTTTACTGTAGCTTACTTTAAAAATTTCGTTTTCTCAGTTTATATTCTGGAAAAATGAACAGTTTCTATGGAGTAGCGTAACCAAATGTTACATATGTTAGTGTATCTATAAAAATGGTAGGCTAAGAAAAAAAAAAATCATATTAATGCGAATCGAAGTTCGCGGGCGCAATTAGTGTCAAATAAATGTTTTTAACAAATAGTATTTTTAAAAATTCAATCTATACATATTTTTAAACCGGGTCCATATGTATTCTTTGTAAACATTGCGACATAGTTTATTCATTTTATTTTTGCCGAGGTAACGAGTACTGCAACCATGGCCCAGTATTCGGAAGCAAATAAAAAGGTCAAGTGTTTGCTCACAATGGAACGTTCGCGTCGTCAGAACACTTTTTCCTCATTAGTCTAGTGAAGAACTCTGATGACACGACACATACAAAAACATATATTCTTTTCATTTCTATTCAAAAATTTTCACTTTTATGTTCAACAGAAATATTTAACATCTTTATGATACTATTAGAATATTTTTCGAAATCAAATGTATATGATTACCATAGAGTACAGAAATCGTGTCATTTCTTGACAAAGTCCTCCACATTTAACTGAATGCTATATGTGGTATGTGGAAGATTTTCAAAATATGCACCGCATGCCTAATTTTATAAAACAAATCTATTATTATTGCTTAATTCGTTTATTTTCCTTAGTCGACTTCAGTCTTTTATTCAATATTCATTGCCAGGGGGTCGGAAATGAGGACATGACAGAAATGTATATCGTCAAGTAACGCTAATTTTTGTTTTTTTTTTCTCGAACGACTACGGTACTGACCTGACAGGCCTTTAGAGCTTCAGCGGACTACGCGACTACGTAATTACATTTAATTTGTCAAAAGGAATTTTTACAAACTTATATAAGGATTGTCTCTATTTGCAAGACTTAAAACAATGGAGTAACTCGATACGAAAAGGCTAACTCACCCGTGTTTTTAATTATTATAGTGGATATGCTTACCCTCGGGAAAACACCTTTGTTGAGAAACGAAACATTTACACACAGGTCACTGTTATTCTTACTAATCTCAAAAATGTCAATGTGGGTTTGTTTGTTATGCTTTAGTAACACTAACAAGAGAAGTAAAGAAATGACTAGTAAGACAAGTATTTAAAAAATTACTATCTTCTCGTCTATTCACTTGAGCATAACGGTAAAAGTATTAATTAGATAGAACAGTTGATAAGGACTCATAAATACTTAGTTGAATTGAATGTGGGTTTGTTCGTTATACTTAAGTAATACTAGAAAGTGAAGTAGAAAAAGGACTATTAAGACAAGTATTTAGAAATCTACGCTTTTCACATCTATTCACTTGAGCATAACGGTAAAAGTAGTAGATAAAAATTGGTAAGGACTCAGATACATCTGGTTTATTTGAATGTGGGTTTGTTTGTTATGCTTTAGTAATAATAGCAAGAGAAGTGGAAAATGGACTAGTAAGACAAGTGTTTAAAAATCTACGCTTTTCTCGTCTATTCACTTGAGCATAACGGCAAAAGTATTAGCTAAAAATTGATTAGGAGTCATAAATGTTAAGTTTAATTGAATGTAGGTTTGTTTGTTACGCTTTAGTAATACAAGTAAGCGAAGTAGTGAAAGGACTAGTAAAACAAGTATTTAAAAATCTACGCTTTTCTCGTCTATTCACTTGAGCATAACGGTAAAAGTATTAGCTACAAATTAATAAGGACTCAAAATTATTTAGTTTAATTGAATGTGGGTTTGTTTGTTACGCTTTAGTAATACTAGTAAGAGAAGTAAAGAAAGGACTAGTAGGACAAGTATTTAAAAATCTACGTTTTTCTCGTCTATTCACTCGAGCATAACGGTAAAAGTATTAGGTAAAAATTGGTAAGGACTCATAAATGTATTTAGTTTAATTGTTTCATTTTATAAGCTAAGTCACAGAAAATTAAGTGTTACTAGAGGTGGACTGTATTATGTTTAGAAGAGTTAGTAATGATGATAATGAGTAAATGGCACTAGTGCATTCTCATTGAATAGATTGGCTATAGGAGTTAAAGAATCATCGAGTAATACGTGAGTACTGATTGATGGTGGAGGGCTCTTGATTTGCTTATTCTTGATGTCGTAGGAGATGGGGTCTGGGTGGTGATTACATCATCAATATTTATTTATTTACCATGACAAATAAAAAAAAAATTTTAGGTGGTAAAGCCACGATGTGGCTATTACTAGTTCAGCATAAATGGGTTGACTCGCCCGGGGTAGTATCACCTTTTCACAGTAAACCGACGTGAAATAACAGTGCTTGCATTATTGCGTTTCTTTCGGTTAGTGAGAACGCCGGAGGACCACCTCCCCCTCCCCTTCCGCCCTCTCTCTCATCCCTCTTCTCCCTGCCCACAAACACAGACTGGCAAAACACTTGCAACTCCTCTGGTGTTGGTAGTGTCTATGGACGGCGGTGATCACTTGACATCAGGTGACCCGTTTGTTTGACTCCTATGATATAAAAAAAAACGTATATAAATGTTTATGTAATCATGCGAAGGGAGTTACGTAACTTCACAAACCTTACAAACTCTGACTTTTGCCAACTTTGTACAATCAAACATTTTCTATTAAATATATATGGGTGTCAATAATTTGTAGAAGCACTAAGTAAAAAAGGTTAAGAATCGCTGAATTGGTGAGTGAAAGATGAATCTCTAAAACAGCACGTGAAGCTTATACCGATGAAGTTGTTGGTACTGTTGTTATACTGTAAGTGGTAAAGCCACGCTGAAGCTATTACTGGTTTCAGCATGAATAGGTCGGCTCGCCCGGGGTAGTACCACCAGATTTACAGGAAACCGATGTGAAGTAACAGTGCTTGCATTGTTGCGTTCGGTCAATGCTCCCTCTCCATCCTACCCTCTATCCCTAAACACAGGCTGGCAACGCTCTTGTGCACTCCCCTGGTTTTGCATTTGTCTATGGCCGGCGGTGATCACTTATAACCAGGTGACCCACCTGTTCGTTTGCCTCCTATTACATAAAAAAAACGTACGGGCCAGCTAACTTACTACCTCTTACGATATTGGGTACCTCAAACAACGTGCGAAGAGACACTTTTGCAAATCCATAAGATGGCGATGACTGCTGTGGTTATTTAACACCGACAATCACCGTTGTTTGTAGTTTTTCCAGTATTTTCCATAATGTATTGTCATGTCATTTTACCGATCTGTTATAAAATATACGTAAACAGTCTTTCGCCAGACGGAATCAATTTAAAAATATTATTTTATTCACAAATATTTTTTAACTTATGTACGTATAATAAATATAATGGGTTACATGTATTTAATTATTGTTCCGTACATAATTAATATAAGTATTTTTATTAAAATACATGTAATTATAATGAAAACGATACTTAAGTCAAGATGACGCGGTCAAAATATTTATTACGCTATAAATTTGATCATTAAACACACATAATCACATCAAACGACTTTGGTAAATGGCTTAAGGAAGGAAAACCCAATAAAATGTCATAATGTGAGCAACATTTAACCAAGGAATTAAAATTTTATTCAGACGATACTTGACAATGTTACATATTGTCAACTATCAATTGATCCTGAGAAGTCAAGAAGTTCTCTAAATTTGTATGAACATTTTATAATAACAACGCGTAAGTAACTTCATGCTGAAAACGTTGGGAACTATGATTAAAAACTAAGTTATAAAAATTGAGCCGTCACGGGACCTCTGGCAAAGTATATGTAATAATTATATTGAGTTCAAGAGAGATAATCCGTTCATAAGCTTCTCGTGACTAAAATATATTTAAATAACTGAAACAATATAAAAGCAGATTAGAATGAAACTTTATAAGCGTATGAAAATTTTAACCGTAGCTCAATTATGTTTTCCCGAAGTTGTATATAAATTAAATAGATATATATTCTATTCCTTGTTATTATCAAATCGTAGTATGTTAATCTATTTTAAAGATCAACAAGTCATTCGTTATATTTTTATACGCTCTAGTAATACTTTGTTTGTTATACGTAAGATTGACTTATAACTCAAATATACTAACGTATTGCGACTGTAAAAGACAGTGTTAAAAATCTATCTATACTAATATATAAAGCTAAAGAGTTTGTTTGTTTGTTTGTTTGTTTGGTTGAACGCGATAATCTCAATAACTACAGATCTAATTTGAAAGTTTCTTTTAGTGTTAGATAGTTCATTTATCGAGGATGGCTATAGGCTACATATCATAACGTTTAAACCAATAGGAGCTGAGCACTAATGAAGAATGTCTCAAAATCGGGCTATTTTGGAAGCTTTCGATGCGTGTTAATGTCAGTGCTATATGCGTTGCCATGGTAACGCGATAACAATCTCTCGCAAATATTTTCATGGTTTATTTTGTGTTCTTATTAAAACAGTTAATTCTACGTTATTTTTGTTTCCAATTTTTAATTATACGTGGTACGTTTATATCGCAAACATTTCTAAAGTTTATTTTGTGTCGCTATTCAAAAAGTTTAGTAGTAATAATATTCATCCAATAAGATAGTCAAAGAAATTAATCCATACTGCCAATTCTGAAGTAGTTAATATAGGTAGTTTTTTTATATATCCAAGATAATGTAAAGATATAAGCGCCAAATCCTCTATGTAATATTTCGTAAATTTTATCTTCTTAATTTTCAAGACAGCAGAATTCATGCTTCGCGGTATTATTTATCTTTCATTTCATTTATGCACAATAAACGAACCATATTACATAAAACTCTACCAATTTAACACAATATACAGATAAGTAAGACAAGATTATGAATAAAATATAAAATCCACTACATGACAGACTAAAATCCCGCCAAAAACTCCTCAAAAACTTTATTCTACGTTAGTTTTGTACCCAATTTTTGATTTGTGATATATTACGTATAATAAAAGTAAAATGAGTGTATTTTATATTAAAAATATCCGTGATGCTACAAATATCAACATTTTTTTTAATTCTGTGAATATGTCTGTTTTTTTTTTTATTTGTTACGGGTAATCTCCGAAACGGCTGGACCTATTTGAACGGTTTTTTTTTTCTTAGAAATGACTACGTTATTGATCTAGCAAGGTCTTAATAGCTTCACCGGACTACAAGTAATATTTGAACGGGAATTTTACGAACAAATAAGTAACTAATTAGCTGTTTTATTTTAAGCTAGCGGATTCAGCAGACGTTGCCTGCCATGATAATAAGACAAACTATACCTATACCTTGCCCAATAATCATTTTATATATTGGTGAAAACGGCATGAAGATGCGTTCTGTAGTTTTTGATCTTATCGCGAACAGACATATAGACAGACGTGGAACAGGACTATGTAGTGATAAGCTGTTATCCGTGCCTTCGTCCATGTGAAATTAATCAAAAATATGATGTTCACTGTAAACATACACGAGCTGTACTGGACTCCAAGATTTTTTTATACCAAAAGGCAGCAAACAGGCTGACGGCCCACCTGATGGTAAGTGGTTAACGTCGCCTATGAACAACTGTAACACCAAAGGTATCGCTGTTGTAATTGAAAGTCATATGTTTATATGTGATTTAAATTATAGCAAGGTATGATAATAACTTAATTATATCGACACTATGGACATATTATATCTATATAATAAAAGATTTAACACATATTGTTCGAAAATGTATAGCTTAATATTTTCATTACTTTCTTATATAGTGTAAGTGGGCACTAAGGGTCATATATAGCAGTATAAGTTCCAGTTATGTGGCTGATGATAAATCTCTTCCCATTCGATTCACTATTCGTATTCACATATATAATGTACAAGTACATGTTACCTGTTACAGTAGATGATGTGCGTGTGATACTTACAAATATTTTTGAAAGATTATTATTGTAATTTACACTAGATATGTGATCAAAATTTTACATTTATTTGATATATTAAAAAAAAACGCGTGCGGAGCCGCGGGCAACAGCTAGTACTATAATAAAACTGTAACAAGTCGAAATCTGAGCATAAAATATTTTTTGAAAATTTTAATCAGGGTAGTAGACTATGTTATCGATATAGAAACCAAAAATAATCTTTTTACAATTTTTGTCTGTCTGTCTGTCCCTATGAACACGCATCACTCTGAAAGTACTGAACCAATCTTGACGAAACTTGACATAGTGATAACTAATATTACGAGATTACATCAAATATACTTTTTGTCCCATAAAACACAAAGGGTTCTTTAGGATAAAGGATTAAAGTCTAGAATCTAAACCCGTATTACTCTGAAAGTACTGAACCAATTTTAACGAAACTTAACACAGTGATAACTGATATTACAAGGCTACATCCAGGATACTCTTTGTCCCATAAAATGCAAGGGGTTCTCCAGCATAACGAAAAACAAAAAATTGTAGTTAACGTAACTAGATTTTTTTGCGACACCTTAGTACAAGAGCCGGCAACGTTGGAAGAACAAGAATTTTAGAATAGCTGGTTCTTTAATATATATTTTTTATATCAAAGGAGGCAAACGAACAGGTGGGTGAAGTGACCACTATCGTCTATAGACACTAGCAACACCAAGTGCGTTGCTAGCCTGTATATGAGGGAGGGGGAGGATAAGGAAACGGAAAGGAGGAAAAGGGAAGAGAGGTAGGCCTACGGAGCTCTCACTGATCGAACAATTCACTAAAATGAAGGTAATGTTATTTCACGTCGGTTTTCTATGAGAGGATGTTATGAGCCCGAACGAGCTAACCCATTCATGCTGAAACCAGTAGTAGCTTCAGCGTGGCTCTACCACCTACACAAATTATCAATACAGAATTTAGGACACCTGGTAGCCGGTTAACGTTGTATTTTTAAAGCGCATTTTGATTTAATTAACTTTGATTTATGAATAAGTTTAGGAATATTTTTTTCAGTAACTTTTAAATGCATTTAAAAACATGAATTTATCACAGTCAGACAAATTTTTTATAAACAATCGTATGCCCGCTGATATATTTTATAAATAAAAATAATTAATTTCTCACAAATTATTTTTTCCATAGCAAAGAACAAATTTCATTTTATTAAACATTATTGATATTAAGATTTCAAAATATGCAATGAAACAACGATAAACGTAAACGTATGACTTAAGGCTGACGCCATCTTGAGGAAAATACCGCGCAGCACACTCTCTCTGAGTGTGTTGCGTGGGAGGTGGAGCGCCGCACTCTAGCGGCGGTGGTAGGGGTGGATTTGTCACTGCTGAGCATGGTTTCGTCCATGCTCGGCAGCGAGCAGGCGTGGCGAGTAGTGGCCTCCTTTTGCGAAGAAGTCATCTCGCAAAAGGAGGCGGCGGAGAGGGCCCGCGAGGTGGACCCCCTTAGCGGCCGTCTTCGCCAATGATAGGACCGGCAGGAGGAGGCGGCATTTTGCCCAACTCCTTCTGCCACCGTAGCCGGACCTGAGAGGATGTAGTCGGGGGGCTCATCCCCTCATTGCACAGGTTCGGAGGACGAGGGGAGGCAGCTGGTGTGTAGCCAGCTGCCTCTCTATAGGTAGGTGCCCGGCGGCCACATTCCGCCGGGCGGACCGTTGGGGCGGCTATCTAAGGGGAATAGCTTAGCACGATCCCTTGCCGCCCCAACACTACGGTCTGTCAGTACACCGTGGGGTTTTAGTCCATGCAAGCCGGACATAACTCATCCTCTCCCCTGGGAGGGTGGGTATCCGTAAGGGATTTCCCCACGTAAAAAAAAAAGAAAAAGGCTAACGCCATCTTAAATATATGCGTCGATAACATACGCTGCCACAATTATCGCTATCTTTATCGTGCAACCATTTGTTTTTCGAAATGTAAACGCTGTTGACCTGGAAAGGTCTTTACAGCTTCACCGAACTATTGAGGCGAGCGCTGAAGGCACTCAACCAATTTGGGATGTTTGGGCAACTAACTCAAGGGTGCACAGCACACCTTGGCTTGGGCTGTCGCGCGTGCCTCAACAACTCCTATATGTATTTTGTGTCGGGAAAATTCCTCTAAACTATATAGGAAAAGATAGGGAAAAATAAGAGTACCGGGAGTGGGGCTCCCTGACGTTCAGGCTGGTGTAGGTACTGACTGGACACGGTTGTTTCGGGTGGTACCTGCACCGGATCGCTCGCAGGGAGCCGACCGCCACCTGTCACGAGTGTGGCTCTGAGGTAGACACCGCGCAGCACACTCTCTCCGAGTGTTTTGCGTGCGAGAGAGAGCGCCGCACTCTGGCGGCGGTGGTGGGAGGGAATTTGTCTCTGCCGGGCGTGGTTTCGGCCATGCTCGGCAGCGAACAGGCGTGGCGAGCAGTGGCCTCCTTTTGCGAGGAGGTCATCTCGCAAAAGGAGATGGCGGAGAAGGCCCGTGAGGTAGACCCTCTAAGTGGCCCTCTTCGTCAACGGAGGACAGGCGGGAGGAGGCGGCGCTTTGCCCAACTTCTCCCGCCACCGTAGCCGGACCTGAGGAGATGCAGCCGGGGGGCTCATCCCTTCATTGCATAGGTCCAGCGGACAAGAGGAAGTAGCTGGTGTGTACCCAGTCTGCCTCTCTATAGAAGGGAGCCCAGTGGCCAACTTCCGCCGGGCGGACCGTTGGGGCGGCTCTATAAGGTTGATTAGCTAGAACGATCCCTTGTCACCCCAACAACACGATCTGTCGGTACACCGTGGTCCGTGAGAGTCAGACATAACCCACTCTCTCCCGCGGGAGGGTAGGTATCCATAATGGATTTCCGTACGTTAAAAAAATAAAAGGGAAAAATAAGGGTAGAACTCTTTGTCGTTTATTTCTCTGAGAAAGAAAAACAGCGTGTAAGCGTGTAGGCGTGCACGTGTGTATAGGTGATGTGTGTGATGTTGTAGCAGTGGTGTAAGGTTTTGTGTCAGTGTAACGCGGGAGCAGCGTACTCAAGGGCTCCACGCCTAGGGAACGGACCCAAGCTTGAGCCACTGCCGAGAGGTGCCTACTCTGGTGTTATCGTGCAGCCAGTACTGCACTAAACTATAGTTATAGCTAAGTTATTCTATACACATATTATTTTTATAGCAATAAATCGGTCTAAATATTGAGTAAATAAGTGATTTAGTCTGAAAGATGAAATTTGTACTTATTTATATTTAAATATAATACTAATAAAATTACTGCTATTCCAATATGGTTTGAAATAACTTTTATTTTTATTTCCAAAAAAATTGTATCAAGCACATTATTATCAATAACAAAAAAATCTTTCAATAATAATTCTGTTTTAATAATGTTTTAAAGTTAGTGAAAAAAAACATCCTAGAATTTAAAAAATCAATATTTTTGTCTATAAAGGTACGATACGCATAAATAATCGCAAGGCCGGCACATTGTTCGGATGAATATAAAGATATATAAAACTGGTTTGATTGATTCTTTCCGGTATGGCCTTTATCTATGTAGGCAATTTCGCAAATATCAAGTGTGACAGTATACGTTATAAATTTAATGCCAGATATTCAGTGTAACAACGTATAAAAATCTACAATACAAACAAACATGGATAAATTACCAAAAGGTGTCGTGAGTGGTACACAGATTATTTAAAAATATATATTGGAAATATGTATAAATTCGTTATCGAAACAGTTTCTAACTCTTAGACAATAGTTACAAACAAGTGACAGTTGACACTTCGACGCGATATTTGATGCTTCGACGCGGTGTTCATATATTTATTTGTCTTCAATACAATGGGGTATAAAAAGGTTTTAATACAAGTTGAAGATAGTTATGATAAAGTAAGTCGTAGAGATGTTTATTTAGCTTTATGTAGGTTAGTTTTTACCTTAATTGAACCTGGTAGATGATGCTAAGAACGGGTTCTAGGGTTATTTAAAAAAAAGTCACCTATAATCTGGGTATATGTTTGGGTGAATCCGTGGATAGTTTGGATTCACGATTGGAAACGGTAGTTGTGTCTACAAACTGGTATCAGTTTTATTATTTTTTTTTGCGTTTAAAAATACAATTGAAACCAGTGATAACCAATTTAGTGCAGACGAAGTTGTGCGGGTCAGCTAGTATAAAATATAGGAGATTTCATTTTGCATTTCAGTACGCGTCCACTACATATTACCGGTCACCCAACGAATTACTGCAAATGGCTTTGATAGGATATTCTTCCTAGGCGAAATCGCAATCACACAAACGGTCAAAATCTGTTTTGTGGGTGGTAGAGTTACGCTGAAGCTATTACTAGTTTCAGCATAAATGGGTTGACTCGCCCGGGGTAGTATCACCTTTTCACAGTAAACCGACGTGAAGTAACAGTTCTTGCATTGTTGCGTTTTGATCGGTTGGTGAGAGCACTGAAGACCCACCTCGCTTTCCCTCTCTCCCATTTACCTTCCCCTTCCTGTTCTCCTATACACAAGCCGGCAACACACTTGCGATTCCCTTAGTATTGCTAGTGTCTATGGACGGTGGTGATCACTTAACATCAGGTGACCCACCTTTTCATTTGATTTTTTTTATATAAAAAAAAGTACGAGTTGTTAATCTTTTATTTAAAGCTAATTATAAAATTCAAACAATCAAATTCAAATTTATCCATCAACATATATTAAATGTCAGTGAAAAAGACAGCCACAAAATATGTACGAGGTTACGTTTAAGACGCCTACGTGGTGCTACCAATGCTAATTATTCTGTATTCGTCACCTAATGTTTTAAACGACCGCCGACATTATTTTGATACTATTTTTCTGAATCATTGACGATCACTACTTTAAACATGAACGTTCGCTTTTGAATTTATAAAGTTTCAGGTAAAATTAAAATATTCTTTTATAGCTTTGTATAAGTACTATATCGCATATATTTCAGCCTAAAAACATTCACTGCTGGATATAAACCTCCCCAGATAGCAAAACAACGACCGGTATTGCTCTGTTCGTATCTCGACATCTCTTCATCCTCATCAGTCACCCGTTCCATGAGAAATGTGTCATTAACTGCCATAAAATTTAGCAATTTTATGAGCTATGTTTATGCTATGGCTTTAATTCTTTTACGAATCTCGTAATTTTTTATTCAATCAGAGTAATAAACTTTAAACATAGTTTTCTCTGTTGTCCTTTGAATGAAATTGATCTATGTTATGAGAGCCATCTTTAGTCGTATTTTATTATCAATTGATACTCATGTAAAAATAGTGATCTGTTGGTATTGTTAAACAGGGTCTTCTTACATGTCGAAGATGTATTTCCAATATTGCTTCTTAGAATTAATAATCATAATGGCGTTCCTATAAAAATGTTGCTTATCCTTATCTCTTACGATCATGAACAAATTCTAGTCATACAATTTTATGAAATACAAATTACGTCGTCTTATTGAGTACAATAATTTATTTTAGGTTGTTTATATTAATTTATTTTTAGACGACTTACTGTAATGTATATATTTATGTGTAGACTTGCATTTGAAATTAATTGTTACATAATTATTTATGGAACCTTAGCATATTCCTAAGATAATTTAGATCTATCGAAAAATTTGATCTTTACGTGCTTATTTTGTATTTTCTGACAGCCTTATACGTTTAGACTTTCACAAAGATAATTTCCAATAAAATTATTCTATATTAAAGTAAGATTATTGTATTGATAACGTTAAAACCTCCAAAAAGGTACCACGATATATGTTTATATTTTATATTTGTAGTGTTTACCCACAATATAACCTGATGTTTAATTATCACGTGGCCTACGACATCAACACGCTAAATCTAGAGCTAGGCCACTAGTGGAGCTGTTGGAACAAAGGATAGGTTCTTAGTGACAGCTTTGTAACTTGAAATTGGCAGCTAGTGAGTTGGGTATTAGAATAAACACTACTGCCAACTATGGTTTTCTTTAACTGAAAGTTGAGCAGTTAATTGGAATACAATGGCAACTACGTTGTTCATAGTAAGGTGTCATCGCTTAAGTTAAATTAAATGTAAATTTGTGAGAATATAAAATAACAATCTCTTTTAATTATATTGTAGAATGCTTAAAACTTTGCAAATTATAAATCTATAACTAAGAAACCTGAGATACATCGAGGAATTTATTTTTAGACTTTAACCAAGCGGTGAAAGGAAATTTTCAATATATAACTTTGGAAAGTAATTAGTAACTTCGCTTAGAATCAACGCTAACGATATCTTAAACCATTTTTAACTGTCATCGGAATTGCAATGTAAACAAACAATGATTATAGTAGAAGCAATAAGGCTTCTGTGGTTTGCGGCTTTTTGAATGAGACATAGGCTTCCAATACTAAATGCTAATAGTGTTCGATTGCCGGATTGCATTTGTAATGTTGTTTCAGGTTTCACAGACTCTTGCATAATATTTGTTTAACTCCTACATACCTATATATCTGTAAGTGGAGCACGTAAGAATATATCTACATGTTAGAGGTTGTATACTTTATATACAGACTGAGTTATTTTACTGTTCTCTAAAATTACTTTGTTATTTATTTATTTTATTTTTTTCACTTTATTTTTGGCAATCAATCTTTCAGATTATTACTGCCATTGTCGAGTATTCGATAATATTACAAGCGTCGTGCGATCACTTCAATTTTAAGCGCCGTGTTTTTTTTTTTTTTTTTTTTATCGCTGCACGACAAAGTGACTGTGCTATGCCTGGTGGTAAGCATAGTACAATCCAAAAACAACGGCAACCACCGAGAGACCGATCATCCATCACTGGTCGCCGCCGTCATGCCGGCCTGTGTAAATGTCTCTTCACGTTACGCTTGAAGGACCCCATGTCATAGGAAGGAGGGAACACACTGGCCGGGAGATTGTTCCACAGTTTCACGGTACGGCAAAGATATGACGATGCGAACTTTTTAGTTCGTGCCCAGATAGGATTCACTGTAAAACTGTGGCTCCGAAGACCAGCGCGCGTGGTACGGTTATGAAAAGGAGAGGAAGGGATCAGATTGAATAGCTCATCAGAACACTCACCATGATACAGACGGTAGAACACACTCAGTGAGGCTATGTCGAGTGTGACTATGTGTGAGTCAATATTCTAACAAAATGGTGCATCCTTTGTTAGAACCTTTCTGGGAGTTTTTGTGGCATCACAGAATTTCATGCTCCGTGGTATTATTTTCCATTCACTTCACTTATGCACAATAAACTAACTATATTATGTAAAACACCACCAAATTTACAAAATATAGAGTCCAATAACACAAGATTATGAATAAAATATAAAATCCACTACATGACAGACTAAGATCCCGCCAAAAACTCCAAACTTTGTTATTATTTATTTCTAAATAATAAAAAATGATAAAAATATAGTAATTTTATCTGTTGGTTAGACTGCACTATGAAGTATCACAAGATTTTATACGGTTTTTCGTTAGTTGTTAATCTGCTGTTAAAAATATCATTAAGCTGTAATTATCATTATTCAGTATTGTATCATCATTATTGCAGTTTTCCAGTTATCTAGTGGTAGAGCCACGCTGAAGCTATTATTTGTTTCAGCATGAATGGGTCAGCTCGCTCGGGGTAGCACCACCCTCTCACAGAAAACAGACGTGAAGTAACAATGCTTGCGTTGTTGCGTTTCGTTTGGTCAGTGAGAGCGTCGAAGGGACCACCTTCCCTTCCTTAACCACTCCCCTTCCTCCCTCTCCACCCTTCCCCCTACCACCCAAACAAAGGTTGGCAACGCACTTGCAACTCCCCTTGTGTTACTAGTGTCTATGGACGGCGGTGATCCCTTAACACCAGGTGACTTGCATGTTCGTTTGCCTGCTATGACTTAAAAAAATTCAATAAAATATAGAAATGTAACATAAAAAAAATGCAATAAAGTTATAGAAATGTACGTAAAAGACATATATAATTCGTAGTGTTATTTTCTCCAGGATTTCTATAATAATTTTACCTGCATATCACATAACATATCACATACAATTTAAAAATTATTGCTTTATACTTTAGATAGTTTAACTAAGATAACATTCAATATAGTCGTTAAATATATATGAAATAATGGTTAATAAAATATTAATTTTGAAATTTAGGATTGAGAATGCTAGACAACGAATTTCGAGTTTCAAGCTATCTCGAATAGCAGCCGACACCTGTCTTAAGAGTATTTAGTACTTTCGCAATTCCGGCAAGAACCACATATAGAAGCTATTTTTAATATAAACCTACTTGCTTAATATATCTAGTCATTTCTTTTTGATATTTTTTCTTATTGAAAAAATAAAGGATTTTTTTCACTATAAAAGGAGGTTCGATGCGCAAAAAATAAATTCTTTTTTATTTTATATTTTCCACTAGAGTGCTTATCCCTAGCATATGAGAGGGTACAACCCGGGCCTCCATTACGCTCTGTTGGATATTTCAAGAGCTTTGGAATATCTGTTTTCGATAATACAACGTTTTATAAATAGTTTTAACGTATTTCATAATAACTCATTTCATTTTGAATGGTATAATTGTAGTAAGTGTACATAATTGCAAATTAATCCATAATAAAAGGAGCAAATTTTTATTTTAGGGCATACTAATTCTTCGTTTTATATGAGTTTTCTTGAAACCGAGACTCCTAATTACATATTTTGCAAAATCAAGACGATAGGAATTATTTCTAAGTATCGGCTTCTGTATAAGCTGAATCCTTTTCAAACGTACTGACTTCACGAATGGTTTAAATGACATTCTAAATAATACCCAATACTGTCTTCTCCGGCTTCGCATGGGTTTTCTATCGAAGAAAATTACAATCTTTGATGTTCGACCATGAAATGAAATAAAAAGTAAATAAAGTTCACAACTTCTTATCTTTGTCATACCGTGAAGCTGTGGAACAATCTCCCGGCTAGTGTGTTCCCTCCTTCCAATAACATGGGGTTCTTCAAGCGTAACGTGAAGAGACATTTACGCAGGCCGGCATGACAACGGCGTCCGCCGAGGGATGGCGTGTCTCTCGGTGGTCGCCATTGTTTTTGGCTTGTACTGTGCTCACCATCAGGCACAGTGAAGTCACTTTGCTGTGCTACTATAAAAAACAATGACACCTAAACAATTGAAAAGCCATGTCAGTTCTACCAACATTTTTGAAGACTATTCTATTTTTAGATCTCACTTATTTACTTAGTTTTATATGGAGAATTTTTTATCTATTTTTTTCATTTTGCCGTACGCCTTTTTAAACATATTTTCCATACAAACCTTGTCCCGATATTTACAAACACGACGAAAAATAATTAGTGAAATAAGCGCAATATTTTTTTTAAAAGGCCATGTAAAAACAAACAATAAAAACGATCAAATTAGAACCATTCGTAGGAAATTTATGTCCTATAAGCGAAAAAAACTCTCTTTTGAATGAGTAATCGAGAAAAATTTCAAATTATATAAACTTCAAATCAAGAGGGCTATTTAGAGGGAGACTAAAACATATCACAAAATTGAGGAATAATTTTTTTTTTCAAACTATCTGAGTTAGCTTGGCACGCCCCACTTGTACTACAAATAATATTACTACTACGGTACATCAATTATGTGGCAAAATGTGATACAAAACAAAGTATAGTAATATATGCATATAGAGAAAAATACATTTTAGTTTATATAGCAAGTAAGTACAAATATTAACTTTGCTATAATTTACAGTCGTCATTAGGTAGTTTCTTCTATAGCTTGGTTCTTATGAAAAATGTAATCAAGGATTCAGTCCTTTCATCCCGTATTTACAATCGATTATAATTTCCATACACACTTATAAAATTTAAATTGTATTTAAATAGTGTGTAACCTATTCTATGAAAATTATGTTAACGCGATTAGTTGTAATAGAGTAGTTAGTCTTCCCCACATAAAGACTGTATGGCTTCCTCAGTACTCATTCGGTTCGATTCGCAATGTTTTAAGTTATTTATACTTGTTACGGATTGATATCCTCGTGTATATTATGTTATCACGTTTCAAATCGTGGTAGTCGAATGTTTAAAACCTATAAAATAGTGATTCGATGTCCCCTGCCCACAATAAATAATAAATACATTATGCGAAAGCAAACGCCCGAACGCCAGTTTAAAATTGTGGTACCCATTTTTTTTACTAAAAAGTAATTAATTTTGTTTTTTTTTTTTTTCGAAGTGACTACGCTATTGACCCAGCAAGGTCTTAACAGCTTCACCGGACTACTAAGGCGAGCGCTTAAGGCACTCAGCCGATTTTATTTTGGCAACCAGCTCAAGGGTGCACGGCACACCTCGGCTTGGCTGTTGCCTGTTGCATGCAAAATCGCGATCTATCTTAGATAACCTAGCTAACTATTCATATATGTATGAGTTGTTGAAACGTATATGTGTACCAAGCATACACGCCTCAACAACTCCTCCATATACTTATTATCGGAAAATTGAGTTTTTCAGTTCGATAAGGAAAAAAAAGTAAACCCTTCCACTTTCATGTGTAAGCGTGTAGGCCTGCACGTGTGTGGGGGTGATCGTGTAGTGTTGTAGCGATGATGTCTATTTGTGTGTCACCGTATCGCGCAAGCAACGCACTCAAGGGCTCCCTACCGAGGGATCGAACCTAGGCTTGAGCCGTTGCCGTGGGAGGCCTAATCGGGGTTAATTAATTTTGTTATTGAGGCAATCTTACTAATAATAGTTTCAATTCGCATGGGTGTATTTTTACTATTCATTAATACACTTCATAAAATTATAAAATAAAGCCTATTTTCCACATTTTACCAATTATCTATAGCTCTCATCTTTGTTATTAAGGGAAATGATCCACCTGAAGTTTATTGTCACTATCTATATATAATGCAGAGAACCCCTTTGTGATTAATCATAATAAACAGTTATTTGAAATGTGATTATAAGGGTAAGCTCTTGTCAACTGTACTTCAAAACATACTATTATGTAATTTGAAAAATACGATAAATTTTCCTATTCCCTATTAAAATTCCCTAGCAAGAAGGTCTTCGCTTAGGAATGAAATATATACATGTTTGTATTATTATTGCAAGTATCTGGTACGATAACCTCATAAAGGGTGACAGTACAAACATATGGTGTAACATTAAATATTAGAATCACTATATATTCATATCCATAATGTCTGCTAAGAAATATAAAGCGGTTAAGTTTATGTGGATATAAAATCTAAACGAATACATTTTCCGCTTTATTATGGTAGTAAATGGAAGATATCACTTTTTGATTTTATCATACATTCCGCTGTTCTTTTTGTTTGAATTCTTTATGAAAGATTTATATATAACTACTATACTAAATACAATAATTCAATTAAAGTGTTTTATATTATACTGACCGTTGTTCGGAACCTCAGTTTCCTTTAAAATATTTGGTTAATATGTTGTTCACTTATAATGTCAGGATTAATTTTGGATTGACTCTTATTTAAAAAAAAATGTAAATGCGTACTTCCTAGAATACTTTTATCGATTTTAAGTTGTCTTACATTTATTGAAGTAAAACTTCTTTAGGCACGACTAGGAGGTAAATGGACAACAATGCAAAGAAAGTCCGTTACGGCAATATGGCATCACGTTTCTCTCAGTTTGTAAACAAACAAATTTTTAAATAAAAATTTTAACAAAAACCATACAATATATGCAATTATATATAAATGGGCGCGCAACCGTGCTGTCATCTGGTTTCGATGTAAGTAGGTAACAAATTAAATCAAAGCTACATTATCTGTAATGCATGTAGGTGGTAGAGCCACGCTTGTAGATGATAAAACTACGCTTAAGCTATTACTGGCATCGACATGAATGGGTCTGCTCGCCCCCGGTACTCATACATTCATGCTGAAACTAGTTATAACTTCAGCGTAGCTCTACCACCTACAAGCTCATTTCAATTATCATAAACCAATCATATCATATTTAAAGTATGATATATTTCTTTTTAACTTAATCACTTAATCACATATGATATTTTTAATATAATCGCTATTTTTTATAACGCCAAAACGTTTTATTTCAATAGCGAGTGACGGTTACATGCACTGATTATTTTTTGTTTCACATCGTTTCGTTTAAAATGTTGTCGTAATTTTATCACAAGAGAAGGACAAGTGTGTAAGGGGTCCTCAAACAAGAAACGTAATTTGTCAACATACTCTTTTTATCCATCGTAAAAACGGAATCTATGACCATCAAACTCAGGAGATTATATTGAAAATTAAAGTAAAAGAACGAACAACAAAAACCAAACCAGTGTTGGTCAAGTGTGCCCTAGGTTTGTATAACCAATCAAAAAACAATACATCTTTTTAGGCAGATGCATATCAAAATCAAACTGAGTCGAAGATCCTGTCTTCTGACTCGCACCATCTTATTTTTCGTATTTTCATCGATAAATATGTTCACACCCGAACAGTTTTCGGTCGCACACTAGTAGAGGAATTTCTCATAAATCTAAATATAGAAAGATGTTAATGTTATAGTTCATAAATTTTAAAAATAAACTGCAAATAATCCTTTCACAAACATATACTAATTTTAAACTTCTAACGAATAATATAGATTTTATTTAGAATTAGTATTTAGAAGTATAAATTGTCAAGAGTTATTATTTCGATTAGAGTAACTTAAAAATAAAAACCGATAGGAATATAAGATACGTTTTATAATGACCTCAGCGTTCTCTAAATATTTGAATGGTATAAGAAACTGATAATAACAGCTGTTTAAATTTCGTCCTATTTTTTTTTTATGTCATAGGAGGCAAACGAACAGATGGGTCACCTGATGTTAAGTGATCACCACCGTCCATAGACACTTGCAACACCAGGGGAGTCGGAAGTGCGATGCCAGCCTGTGTTTGGGAGGAGGGTGGGGGGGGGGGACAGGAAGAGAAGGAGGATGGGGAAGGTAGGCGGGTCTCCGGCTCTCTCACAGACCGAACGAAACGCAACAATGCAAGCACTGTTACTTCACGTCGGTTTTCTGTGAGAGGGTGGTGCTTCCCCGGAACGAGTCGACCCATTAGTGCTGAAACAATAATACAATAATAGCTTCAGCTTGGCTCTACCACTACTGAATACTTATACGATTCACTTCATTTTTGCTGATGTATACCTAATAATAAAGCGGAAGTTGTCTCAAAAAAAGGTACTGGTGAGGGGTTGGTGGATCAATGCTTATATCATCATCATCATCATCATCATGGACTAGCCGTGCTATTATTTCTTTGTAAATATGTGCATCTTTTCTGTACTTTCGCATTTCAAATAAAGTTATTTCTCACAAGGCATGTTAATAAGTAATTTTTCGTATTTGTATTTATCACTTTTGTAAGGACCGCAGTGAAAGAGTGACAGAGCCGCTTGCGGGCCACGGGTCGCGGATTGCCGACGACTACCATAGCCCACTGCTACTTCAGGACAACGGCAGACGTTATACTTTATGACAGACGTTCGCTAAGTTAGAGGTACTGAGGTTGAAATATCCATGACCCGGTAATTTTTTCCAAGGTATACAATTCATGTCTAACGAGGCAGCCCAAACTGCCTTCAAAGATTTTATTGCCGGACAATTTTTTCAGCAATGGAGTCAATTAACTACCTACAAAATGGTGAAAGTATATAGATAATAATGGCACATACTCAGAATGAATAAATATCTCTTTTTTTTACTTTTTCCATATAAAATGCTAATGACCTAATATTAATTATTTTTGTTATTACCATTTAACAATTTACCTTTTGAGTTATTTTTATTTTTTAATAGGTTAATGATTTTTATTTTGTATTAGAAACATTACCTATGATATAATATAAATACAATTACTTCTCAACGTATTTCTTGTATCTTTGTCTACAAAATATGTAAATTTATAAACATATAGAATAAATAGTTCCAAATTCCTTTGGGCCTACAAAATGTATTGTTACTAAATTCTAGGCCTTTGTTAATTAATACCTGTATGATCAATTGTCACAAAGAGTAGATGGTACCTGTATGAAATTGTGGGACGAGTGTACGTTGCGAATTGTTGGACGTAAATTGGATTTTAAAATATATTGAAGTATTATTATTGCATAAGGGTTTTAGGCTTTAATAATCATGCAAAAAAAGTTCATTATTAGAAAATAATTGACACGTACTATGTTCTTAGTAACAATTTTACACGTTAATTATAAAATGACGATTTAAAAGATTTATTTTTTTAATCGAAAGGATATATTAAAGCCAAATATATTTATTCGTTAAATAATATATGTTTCATTTAAACTAATACCTGAATAAACAAAAAAAAAACATAAAAATCAGTTAAACTTGGAAGATTAATATTGAATATAAACCTTCGGACTGCCAATACGAGTTCTACTTTTACGAATATCAAATAGGAAAGTTAGTCTAGTCCAGTTTCCCACGAGGTATACGTCCCTCCGTGTGGAAAATATACTCACGTAGCGTGTGTTCATTGCGAATGAGGGAATTCTAAGCGATCTCGTATGATGAAAATTCATATGACTGTGACTAACACGAAAGAGTCGACGTCTGATATAACCGGCGTGACGACAATAAACGTTTGTTACTGATTACCATTATTTATAAGAATAATGATATATAAATATGTGGGCGGTATCAACTACTGACACTGATTTTATTATCGTAATTTTATTTATACCAGGGTTACCTATTAGTTATGCTTTTTTTTATTGGTTCGCTAAAATGACTTCACTGTACCTGATGGAAAATACAGTACAGTCCATAAATAATGGCGACTGTCAGTGCTAAATAGCAACGGCAGTTATCGCTATCATGCCCACCTGAGTAAGTGCTTCTTCACGCCTCGTTTGAGGAAGAGAACACACTGGTTGGGAAGCGATTCCTTATCTTCACAGTATGACAAAAATAAGACCTTTCGAACTTCTTCGTTCTTGGCGGGATGGTTACTACTGTGAAACTAGTGGAAAGGGGAAGATGGAATACGGTTAAACAGCTCTTCCGGACACTCTCCATGATACAGACGATAAAATAATGTAATAATAATTATGTCATTTTACATGTTCGAGGTTAGGTTGTCAATGATATGTAGATACTAAAATACAACGATATGATTAGGCGATTGTATTTCATGTAGATTTGTGGTTACATCCAGAGGAGTACTAAAAAGAACTACCACCAAATTTAACAACGATTATTATTTTTTTTTATCGAAGCACGACATAGTGACTGCACTATGCCTGATGTTAAGCATAGTACAATCCAAAAACATCGGCAACCACCGAGAGACAGATTATCCATCGCCGGTCGTCGCTGTCATGCCGGCCATAATGACGAAAGTCACCCGGTACTGGATATGCACGGGCTGATCCCGAAACGCGACGCGCAGAAGCGAGTCACTATGACGGGCTTTTTCGCTATATGCATGGTGAATGCGACCCAGTCGGGCTGAAAAACCCTACCACCCTGCTATCGCCATTGCCTCGTTCGTTATTCAGCAGGGTGCACCACGTGCAGGTGAGGTTGGCTTGGGTGTCTCAAGTCTTAAGATGTTACTCGACACCCCTTACATCTCAAATTTCATCCACTAAACATTCCCACTTCTCTTACAATATAAGTTCCCCTCCTTTAGATGAGTATCTGTAAGCATCGCTTTCGTTATATAATTAAATATACAGCATCAACAAACAACAGTATATAGTTTTTTTTTTCTCTCGAACTGACTACGCTATTGACCTAGCAAGGTCTTAACAGCTTCACCGGACTACACACAGTATATAGTTGAAGTAAATATCTTAGAAGGCCATAACAGATTTAGCAATATATTCAACAACGAAAAAAAGGAGTCGAGGTTAATACGTATCTTCATCATAACAAAGCGCCAAAAAGTACAGTTAAATCGATAAGTTACTTACGAGGCCACATCATGCATCCTTGTAAAGTCGGGGTCGGTCACTAGTCATTTATAAAAGACGGAAAGTAATTCATACAATCAATATTACGACACAAATACATTTCATTGTGATATATACACCGTGACTGATTAAAGAGTGCCAACCTTCAATCGTGTGATAGTTTATATTCACATTTAACAAATAAAAAAAATATAATTAATAACAAAGAAAACCTTCATTTGAAAACGAAAAGGAATGAAATGAAAAGAATATACAAAGAATAGATGATATTAAAGTTTAAATTTAATAATAAATGTATTACTAAAGTAAGTTTGCCGAGCTTTATATTTCAACACCGTAAAATTATTAAATCACCACCGCGCCTCGTAACATGAATACTGTATACTTTTAAATTAAATTAGACGAGTACATTTGATAATAGAATAATACTATATTAAATAATAATGAATAGTTTAAGAGGTTTGTTTGAACTAATTTATAAACTAGCTGTGCCCCAGGGTCTTACTCGCATTTACGTTTTCCGCTTCTAGTCTCCGATACCATGTACCGAACCGTGCAGTTTGCAGCACTGTTGTCCCTTAGCACACTTTTTGACCTACCCTACGTATGGTAATTTTTGGGCTGCTAAAAGTCCTACTGAGAAGTTAGGTAGATTATAATCATCTTCAATACTTCTTCTTCCTAGTGTTATCCTAGCCTGGTGCTAGGGTGCGCTTTCCAGTTTGACTTCCTCCTCTTCGCCTGGTCTTTGGCATCCTTTTGTGTGAGGATGTTCTTCTTTAATGTCCGCATTCAAGAACCCAGCCAACATTTTTAGACCTATTGCAAAACTTTCGCCCTTGTACAATGATGTTGATACATCTATTTCCGATTTAGTTTGGATTCCTGTAATTTATGTGGCAATAACAGAGGAGACGACTTTCCTGCAGCTTATCTGCTATGTCACAGACTACAAGGCTACCACGGATTTGTACGTTAAAGCTAAAGCTACACATCTATAGCAGTATTGTCATGTCCGTCACTTGTCAGTCATTTGCTGAAAATACTTACCTAGAACTGACTACGTTTCGCTGCCGTACAAAGTCAGTCTGATGATGCACTTGTACACCAAGCTTTTTCATTTCACCGGTATCTTTAAGATGTCTTTATCTATAAGCCTCATTAATATAAACGTTATAAAATACAGAACATACATTTTTAATGCTAAGGGAAGTACATTTCCCGTGAGAATCATAAACAAAATTAAATAATCGCTAAAACGTTATTATATTACCATAAAAATAATTGAACACTTAATAGTCTAGAATAGACTTAGTAAATAATGTATAGATAGGATATTTTAATTAATAAAAATTATTTCCGCATAAACAACGTTTTATAACACAACGTCACGTCGTCAATCTCAACTTGACCGATATTTTGCATCGCACTTGGCCGTGTAACAAAATTGTCTCATACACGACTACCGACTCGTCTATTTTGGCATCTCGTTATCTATTCGTGCCAGGAGAGATACGGCTAAAGATCTTAGAAGTGCAACAAATCTGGATTTATAAACAATTAGTAAATTTATTTTGATCACTTTCTTTTTCTTAAGGTCACGGTATTATTAAAGGGCATGGTAGGGTAAAAAATTCTTTTTTTTTCTCGAACTGACTACGCTATTGACCTAGCAAGGTCTTAACAGCTTCACCGGACTACTAAGGCGAGCGCTTAAGACACTCAGCCGATTTTATATTGGCAACCAGCTCAAGGGTGCACGGCACACCTCGGCTTGGCTGTTGCCCGTTGCATGCAAAAATCGCGACCTAACTTAGCTAACCTAGCTAACTATTCATATATGTTTGAGTTGTTGAAACGTATATGTGTACCAAGCATATCCGCCTCAACAACTCTTCCATATATTTTTGTCGAAAATTTGGAGAGTTTTTCAGTTCGATAAGGGAAAAAATTTAACAAAAATAACCCTTCCACCAAGATGTGTAGCGTGTAAGCGTGCACGTGTGTGGAGGTGATCGTGTAGTGTTGTAGCAGTGATGTATGGGTGTGTCACCGTATCGCGCAAGCAACGCACTCAAGGGCTCCCTACCGAGGGATCGAACCTAGGCTTGAGCCGCTGCCGTGGGAGGCCTAATCGGGTGTGCGGGAGCAAAATTAACCCCCAGACCGCGGCGGCGCGATCTGTGGTTACGCGGGCGTGGGCGTGAGCACGCTCTGTTACGAGGGACTGGCTGGTACTGATCGTTCGCTGACGTGATATCGTCGGGAGGGTCGGTGAAAATGTGTTGCGGACGTCTTTTATAACGCCCAGCGTTGGGCACGGGTTCGTAATTTGCGGCGGATACCACTAACGGACTGGGATGAATCGCGGCTCGCTCAAAATAGCTATTTGTAAGTGATTTTATATACGCCCAGATAGACGGCATCTCCAGGTCCATGTGGAGATCCGCCTTCCGGACGAACCAAGGAGCACCGGTGATTTTACGCAGAGCCCGGGTCTGCAAAACCTGAAGCGTATCTAGATTCTTCGCGTAGGCGAAAACCGGACAACTATACGTCATTACCGGACGAATACATACTTTATATATTGTGAGCTTATGTCTGAGGGACAGTTTGCTCTTCTGACAGAGTAAATAATGGAGGCGACCCAAGACCATAGCGGCTTTGTCTCGCACTCTCTTAATATGGGGATCGAACGTTAAATGACGGTCTAAAGTGACGCCGAGATACTTGACCTCGGTGGTCCAAGGTATCTCAGAATCGTATAGCCTTATGGGCTTTAACTTGTTATCGCGATATCTAGGGTCGAAGAGTATCGCGTCACTCTTATCGGGGTTAATACCTATACGCCATCGAAGAAACCAGTCACCGAGCGTGCTAACGGCGTTAAAAATTTCGTTACGTGTTAAACGTATAGATATGTATTGTGCGTGTGTGCGTGTGCGCACATGTAATTATGTATGAATATCAGCCTGGATCTAGTAGTATACTTTTTTCTTTTTTTTTTCGAAATGAAAACTCTGTTGACCTGGAAAGGTCGTTACAGCTTTACTGAACTGCTCCTAGTAGTATACCAAAATAAGTAAATGTATAGTATTTACACTATGGGTTTCGAACTGACTTTCTTTTTTTTTTACGTCATAGGAGGCAAACGAACAGATGGGTCACCTGATGTAAAGTGATCACCACCGTCCATAGACACTTGCAATACCAGGGGAGTTGCAAATGCGTTGCCAACCTGTGTTTGGGAGGGGGGGGGGCAGGAAGGGAAGGAGGAAGGGGAAGGTAGGCGGGTCTCCGGCTCTCTCACTGACCGAACGAAACGCAACAATGCAAGCACTGTTACTTCACGTCGGTTTTCTGTGAGAGGGTGGTGCTTCCCCGGACGAGCCGACCCATTAGTGCTGAAAACAATAATAGCTTCAGCTTGGCTCTACCACTACCACTACGCTATTGGCCTTACTAGGCCTTCACAGCTTCACCGGACTTTACACTATATATATATAGTTTATGAGAGAGCTCATATAAGCAATGTAATACATATAAGTAAAAGAGGATTCAATTCCTCCACGTCAACAGACTGATACACAGGTTTTTAGGGTTGTAAAGCCACGCTCAATCTACTACTGGTTTCAGCAAGAATGGGTCGGCTTGTCCGAGGTAGTACCACTAGAGAATTGACGTGATTAACAGTGCTTGCAGTCACAGGCTGGCAACGCATTAGCAACTCCCCTGGTGTTGCTAGTGTCTATCAATGGCGGTGATCACTTAACACCAGGTGACACGCATGTTCATTTGCCTACCATGACATAAATAAACATTGCTCTCTATAACTTCACAAAGTTACAAACCTTACCTCTTTATAATATTAGTATAGAAAAATATAGTCGTATATTTAGGTAACTATATATAGTAACAGTATTATCAAAATGTATTTACTTGAAATAATCGTCATGGTTTTATTAACCGAAGATTTATTTAGAAACAAATAAAGTTTTAATAGAATACAAATTGTAAATTCAAATTCTATATCAACCCGATATCTTTAATTACATGAACAATTCAAAAGTTAATTTTGTGAGTACTCGAGTTTCACAAAATGAGATTGTTTATCCATTTCCATTTTACTTGCAATTAATTTGACAAACGAATTGGTTTTTCAATCTTTGATTAAAAATCAAATAGTAGACAGATAATTGGACTTATGAAATTAAGAAGAAACAAATATTTTAATTGAAATTATTTTTAATTGTAATCTTATTTCGAAAGCTATAGACGAATTAAATTATCTTGTCCAGATTTATGAAAATAATTATGAAATTGATGTAATTATAGACGATTCTAAATGTTCTTACATTACCCATAATGTATATAAAGAATTAATATTTACATCAATTTTAGTGAAACTTTAATTATATGTACTGGTAATTAAAAAATATAAATTTTAATTAATATTCTCATACTGAAGTAAAATATTTTGGTAATTCTTTTGTACCTTTGGTGACAATCGAAAATGCGGGTTACATAATGGTAAGTGATAACCGCCATCCATCGACACTTGCAACACGAGGAGAATCATAGATGCGTTGCTGGCTCTTGAGAAAGGAGACTATTTAATAATAATACTAGCTTACAAATGTGCCACTGCTGGTTAAAACCCCTTTTACGAAAGGTAAACAGAGTCACAATGCCAGCTTGCGTATTATGATTTAGAAAAGGGGAAAAATATATTATTCTACCCATATTCCCATTAATTTCCCATCCACGTCATAGTAAAACAGAAACATTAAGCATACAAGTTTTTTTTTAATTACAACAGATACTAATTAAAATGAATAGTCAAAGAATTTTCCTGAATTACAAAAAATATATGCCGCGATGCGATTTAGTGAACCTTAGATCAATCTTAAAAGATTATATTAAAGCCGCGATATCATTTTCTTCCTTTCTCAAATAATGACGACGTTTTTGTAAGAATTGTTACACGTATATGAATATAATCGAAATACAATGCATACATTTTGCAATCTCTATTTCAGTTTTGCCGCTGAACACCGTACATAACCGCAAACATACTCGTATGTGAAAGCCATTTCACACCAATTGTCATGTTTCAAACCCTGTGATTCCCGAGAGTTGTTACGTCGCGTTGTGTGTAGGCATAATTAATATTCACTCATTATGTCATTGTAAATACATATACGTATTTATAATGTACTTGTCAATTTATAAGCTATGTATACATCTTAACAGTAAAATAAACTTAGCTTAATATAATTTGAGTGTTCACAAATATACTCAAAACAATTCTTTACTAAGTCGTATATCAGATTTTTGCTATTTATTCTTAAAGTTGATTCATGTATATTATTATATATACATGATACATATTATACATGAGTATACTATTGTTATTAAAAGCACAGCTGACCAGTTTGTATGTTCGCACGCGCTAAAGTAGTAACTAAAAATTTAAAGGACTAGTTCGATTAAAAATGCATTAGATATTCTCTTCATTAACTGTGATTCTACCTTTTATAGCTTGAAGAACGAAGCAAACGTTTAATAACAGCGCAATTGCTGAATATAGCTCACTAATGTTCATAACTATTATTTATGTTAACAATATTCGTATTCTTTTCAGTCCTGACAAATGTCTTCGAATGTCGGAGGTTAAATAACGGTGCCTTTTCTTCCTCTAAGAATAATACGATGCATATATGAATTGAACAGCTGGAACCTTAACCATGTTTCATGTTGCCTAATTCATTAATTTAATTTATCAAACAAAATGAGCTGTATTATTTTATTGAAAACTAACTGACCCGTTAAATTTCGTCTGCACCAAATAGATTATTACTGTTTTCTACTGTATTTTTAAACACGAAAATCTTACTAAGCCCGATTGCAGTGACATCTATCGTTTCCAATTGTGTATCCAAACTATCCAGGGACTCAAACTTATACCCAGTTGGTATCAAAGAGATATTTTTTATAATAAGCCTAAAACCCATTACATATTAAGGTACAGATTCGTTTAAACATATTTTTTAACTTTGTCGACATTTCATATATAGTTAATAATTACGCATTCAATCGTCATGTATCCGTAGCTCAGTTATAATATGCTGGACTTTATAGTGATCGACGATATAGAAGATCAACGTTAATAATCCTGAAATACTGTTTTATTTTTGATTGTATCTAGAAGCATTATACAGCCTGTATACAATATAATAAAGAGAAAATAACCTGACGAATAGAAGTAGGTAGCGTTAGTAACTAGGAGGGCACGACCGAGCCGGGTCGGGCCATAGCAAATTAATAATTCCACATGACACGCATTCGTTTCATAAATTATTATTCGCAGTTGACTCACACGTTTTAATAACCACACCCTATGGTTTCCTGGCCTCGTTTCTTCATGTTTTATTAGATAAATAATTTGTAACAGGGTTCAACATGGTAGCGTGTTCGGAACCACGTGTTTCGGGAGGAAATCATAGCTTGGTGGTATTTCAAATAACTGTCTGGCTACCTATTATCTTCGAGTTTTATATCTATTGCGAAACATCTGTAGGTTGTACTGAGATAGATGTTCTCGAGAACTAGTGGTTTTTAGATGTACTATGTTTAACATTGTAATTCATGACGTCACTTAACATATATATCTCATTAAATATTGTAAAAGAATGTCCTCCACTACGTCTGTCCATCTGTGTAACATTTTGTTCGCGTTAAATTTTTTTATACTCAGGTTGAGACAACGTCTGCCGGGGCCGCTACTATATAATATACATAACAGCAGTTTCTAAATAAGATTTCTATCACAATTAAATTCGGACTTATTTCAAAATTCACTACTAAAATTTAGCTAGCTAAAAAGCTTAGAAGAAACATCGCCATCATTATTTGAAATCATTATTAATTGCAATTTTGGTAAATCGAAGTATGAAAGACTATCCACGAATTGATTAAGATTTGAAGTTATTTAGTCAGAGAATAGTATACCAATTCATAAAGTTATGCAGCTTAATTTAATATTTGACGTAATTATCAAGCTATTCATAAATATGTTTAGAATGTAACGGGTAATGGTCTAAACATATACCATATAATCAGTTTATAAACATCGTGAAAAACGAGTCATGGTATATAGTAAGTATAATTCACAATATATGTGCTTCATTATTTCTGATGTTGAGGCAAAAATGTTAAATCATAATTATCAGCGAAAACGATATCAACTAAGCTGATGTTGACAGAGATCTTGTTACTTGAGCTAGATTTATTAGGCTCATATTTTGAGGTAAAAATATGCGACGCCAGAGCGGGATCCCAACACGTACATTTCTATTCTCACTTTCACAAAAAACATTTAATTAGCAACAGTAGAACGTTTAAGATATATTTTTTATAAATATACCATTGGTATTAGGCATACAACTGGGAAGGCTTCTGGCACTACGTTTAAGTGTATATCTATTATTTATTAACCTGATATAAATGTTGTTTATTGTATGCAACATATTGGAAACTAAGTAACCGAAGTAAATTTATACCAATATTATAAAGTTGGAGGGTTTTTTTGTTTGTTTGGTCGAACGCGCTAATCTCAGGAACTACTGAACCGATTTAAAAAAAATCTTTCAGAGTTAGCTTATTTCTTGAGGAAGGCTATATATTACCTGTTAACAATAGGAGCAAAGCATCAATGAAGAATGTTTCGAAATACCCTTTTTTTTCCTTTTAGGAGCTTTCACTACGCGGTAGCGTAAGCCCAAAGTATCTATTCCAGGCGGACAAAGACGCGGGAACAGCAGGTCTAATATATCACATTTTCTAACTCGAAAAGATAATTTGCTCAATAATTCAGAAAATAATGAAGCCGTTAAATTTAAATCCAACAACTAATAAATGATATTTGAGTTAACTTTATTTTAGTGGAAATTTATAAATAGAAATAAACATTAATCTTCTCCTCCGAGATTAAAATGAGCTTAAATTACTTTGCTAAATTTAATTATAACTTAAAACATAATTAATTAATTCTTGACAGATTAAAAATGTTTAAAGTTTGTAGATAATTTCAAATTGAGAAACGGGTTATAAAGATAATCCAATATCACCCAAACCTTTTTAAATGACTTGAAAAATTATCAATCGTTTTAACGAACCGTTATGTTTAAACAAACTTTTTGAAATTTAGTCAAGGTTCGGTCTGAAGTTTATCTTTGTAAAGTTAACGTACTGTATTTACTTTTACACAAAATTTCAACGATTTTACAAAGTTTTTTTTTAAAACGAATAACCTTTTTAAATATAATAATTGTATTGATTGCAATATAAATTAGTAATTTACTCAAAAATACAGTTTTGTCGGTTTCATATCGTATTCATCTATATCTATACTTCTATACTAATATTATAAAGAGGTAAAGTTTGTAACGCTGTGAGTTTGTGACGTTGTAGGGAGTAATCTCAAGAAGTGCTGGTCCGATTTGAAAAAATATTTTAGTGTTGTGTAGCTTATTTATTGGCGAAGAGTATAGGTATATATCACTGCGCTAAGAGCAAAGGAGCAGAGCACCAATGAAGAATGTTTCAAACTCGTGTTTTTTTCCTCTCGAGAGCTTCTGCTGCGTGTTAGTGTTAGCCCAAAGTAACTATTCCATGCGAAGCCGCGGGCAGAGGCTAGTATTCAAATACAGTATTAATATATGGTATATTATTTAGTACAGTATCGATTATTATCCAATTTACAGCTCTGGTATCGAATATCAGTAAATTGGTTAGATTGGTAAGATTTAATTAATATTAAAATTGAATATTTATACAATGAAATCGGTTTGAAATCCCTAATAGAAAGAAAAACGAACATTGGTACACGTATATAATTGTGCTATGTTTATTCGTGAACTTCCTCAATACTGAAACTTGAAAAGTGGTCAAAGACAACTAATAAATTGGCAACGTTCTTCAATAAATAAAACATTTTACGCCCATAAATTCTTATCAACATTCGTCGTGACATATGCTCGAGTGTTTTGCAACATATTACTTGCAGACACGGAAGAGAACAATTGTCTTTTTCAAAACAATACAGCTGTCGGTAGAATGTCATTAGTTTGTAACACAAAGTTATATAATGTCATTGACATACCAAACGGACATACGTCATTACTCTAACAAAACTACACATGTGAGATACGTTCTTATAAAATTTGAATACAAATTGCAAAATATAAAGGTTTGGGTTACAGTAAATATCTTTGAATCATATAGCATTGTAAAGTAACAATTCTAAAGATATGGTTTACGGAAACCTTAGGTTAACATTAGAAGAGGTCTTCGCATTTTACAATATTTAGCTACTTCGTATATGAAGTATACGTATAAATTATATAATAGCTTTTGCTCGCGATTTCGTTCACGTGAATGTACATTAATCTTACCTCATGCAAAATTGATAACCACTTTAGTGGTTAAATAAAGTAAGACTGTATCAAATAAATACACTTACTTTCAAATCCCAAGTAATATTAAGATTGTTTTTTTGTTTGTTACGATTCACGCAGAATTATTCAACTGATCGTCATAATATTTTACATACACGTTGTTCAGGGTACGGAAAAGGACATAGGGTACGGTCTATGGAGAAAATAAATACTGCTCCCGAGGTATAAGTGAAATCTATATTAATGCGTGCGATACCGCGACCGAAATCCATTAGATTCATAAATCTGCTAGATATTTAGTTAACTGTGTACTCTAGCACCAATAACCAAATTATGATATTAGGTCTTTACCTATGAAATTGACGTTTTGTACGAAAAAATTTAAACGATTTTTTTCCATGTATTTTTTATTTGTATTAATCGAAGTAATCACCCATGCAATCAATGCATCTTTGCCAACGCAATGGCAGTTTATTGATGGACTTCTTAAAAAATCAGCTGGACGGGAGGCAACAAATTCTTCAAAGGCATTTAGTACTGCCTCTCGGGTATTGAATTATTTACCGCCAAGGAGTTATCCAAATTCTGGAAAAAGTAGTAGTCTGTAGGCGCAAGGTCTGGTGAGTAGGGCGGATGACGGAGAACTTCCAACCCCAGTTCTTGCAACTTGGAGACCGTCTGCTGTGCAGTATGAGGTCGCGCGTTGTCGTGCAGGAGCAGCGGAGACAAGCGATTGACCAATGCTGCTTGGAGATGTGCCAGCTTCTCCATCATTGTGTTCAGTTCTTCACAGTACACATCTGTAGTAATGCTCACCCCGTTTGGTAAGAAGCTGTGATGAATCACACCGGCGCTAGACCACCAAACAGTGACCATCACTTTTCTAGGGGTAAGATTTCGTTTAGGGCATTGTTTAGGTGCTGAACTAGGATCCAACCAACTTGCTGAGCGCTTGCGGTTATCAAACATAATCCATTTTTCATCGCAGGTAACAATGCGGTTCAAAATTCCTTCATTTGTGTGTCTGTTGAGCAGTGCAAGGCACGTCTCGACGCGTACTTCGCGCTGGCGATCATTGAGTTCGTGGGGCACGCATTTGTCAAGCTCTTTTACCTTGCCAATTTGACGTAAATGAACCAATATTGTTTTGAGGCTAACGTCGAAAGCTGCTGCTAATTCAGATGTAGATTGTGTATCATCAGCTTCTACAATCGCTTTTAATTGTCGACCAAAGTTTTCGGACGACCGCGAGATTCATTTTTTAGGTCGAAATTCCCAGAAAGAAAGCGGGCAAACAATAACAAGTGGTACGTTGGTAGCTCCGTAAACGTCGTTGATTTTGCGTGCCGCTTATGCCGCGTTGCTGCCACGACGGTACTCATATTCCATAATTACTTGAATTTTTAACGTATCCATAATGACAAAAAAGTTTGAAATATGATGAAAACTACTATATATACTAATCTATAAACTGCTTTTGAAAAAGAATTCCATGTTTTTAAAATAAAATTAATTAGAAATTCGAATTCTTAGCGAAACAAAAATTATTTTGATTTGAAATGGCCAGTACTGGAGAACAGCAATTTCATAGGTAAATACCTATTATTAACATATTCCTAGAAAACAGTACTTTTTCTGGTTCAAAGTTACCATAAGTCGATTTTTATAGTCCTGAAAATGTCTATGCAAAATTTCTTGACGATCGGTTAAGTAGCTAAGACGTGAAAGCGTAATAAATAAACCGACATTAGCATTTTATAATATTCATATATATTCATTACTTATTCATATCCATTACAATATTATAAATTCGAATATCGATTTGTATTTTACGCTTTATAATACGATTATATTCCAGCCATTAATATATCATGATAAAGATAAAGTGAATTATATTAAATCAGACAACTAATTCAGTTTAATTGATAAATTTCTTTATTCTATAAATTCAATTTCTCTATACATATATTTTACTTATTTATTTTATTCTCTTAGCTTAACATTATAAGCCTCTTAAACAATGTGCGGGTTGTAATTTACTACGACAACATTTTGGTAGATAAATAGAACTATTTTATAGGTAAAAAAGCTAATATAACATTATCATGACTTTCCCTGTAAATAGTTGTATTCAAATGAGATTACACGATGTATTTTAACTTTACTGTTATTGGTACCTCCATAACCTGTTACATTGTTATGTATATACAATGTTACATATATCAGTTACTACTAATCAAGGATAGTAAAATACAGTCTTATTATTTCTTGATTAATTGTAAGTATTCTTGGTAGTACAACAATAGACATTATACATAATAACATTAAGGATTAGAATACTTAGGCACTTGTATTAAACTCGAGCGGAGTTACTTTGACAAAATAAACACGGGCGCGGCTTGCGGCTAACACAAGCTTTACAATTCACGACTACAAGGAGCAATGTAAAACCATATACATTAGTATTATAAGTAACAGATGACAATTTCTAATATGTTTATGTTTAAAGAATGCGTTTTGGTTAAACCTTGGTGTTCTCAACCGGTCCAAGCAGTACTTTATACCAAGACAACGACTTGTGCTCTACAAAGCGCAAGGAAGTCCTCGTAAGGAGTACTGCTCCTTTTGATTTCGTGGAAAGACGAGCTATTCGCATTGTTACCGATTGCGAATTAGCAAGTGGACTAGAGGCTTTAGAACTGTGTAGAGATATTAGCTGTCTATGTATGCTCTACCCCATGTATAATGGAGAGTGTTCTGAATTCTTTAATTTGTGCTCTCTTCACAATTTTAAACTCACACCTTCCGCCGTTGGCTGACTGCTCACTCACACACCTTAAAAGCTAGTAAAATGATGACCACCATGTGTGAGGTTCTCTCGAACCTTTCTTATATGTACGCTAGTGTTGTGGAATGGAATACCCAGCACGTTTTTTTCAGGGCTATGACATAGGGCTCTTCAAGAAGGAACTGAAACACTCTCTTTAAGGTCAACAATACAAAAGCCCATTTAACATCAGGTAGGCCGTTTACCTGTTTACTGCCTATTGGCATAAAAATGCGTATTTGTATCGGAATTACAAATATATATGCGATTATATGTACAAAAGATCTTATTGCCTTACATTTGCATAGGAAATTACAGTTTTATTACAAGCGTTCATCAACCCTATTATAACATACCAAAATATGAAAATCGTGGCGCGTAAAATGACATTCTTGTATTTTTTATTACACATTATGTGACGAAGACGCTCAAATTAAAAAACACAACGTCCGGTGCGTTTCATTTACATCAAGAACTCGTCGCGGTAGACAAACCCATTCTGTTTAAAAATATCCAATCCAAAAATCATCACAAATTACGTACAAGTCCTGCTAAAATTGTGTCACTCTAATTTAGTGTTAGTGCGCTTGTATCGCGGATGGGCCAACAATTTGGAGTTGGGCCTTGGCGCGTGGTGGTGACAATGAACGGACGAATCACAAGCTAAATATACATACAAAGTCCCACCTGCAGCCGGGACTCGTCGCTCAGCTGTTCATGTGACGTTGTAATTGGCTCTTAAGAGATTTCCTAGAGCTGCGACCTTAAACTGTTAACATCAAAGGGAATGTTTTCCGGATCAATTAATATCTTATCGACACGATAGTTGATAATAATGATTTGGCGATTAAATTGTTTTGTTAAAGTATCGTTAACCGTTCATTATGTAGCTATAGAATTTCAGTTAAATGTTATGACGGAGAACCCTGTTTTAACTTCAGGTATTATTACGAATGAAATCGATATAGTTACTACATTAGCTGTATATTTATTGTGTATGCGAAATATAACACAGTCTAGTGAAAATTATAAAGGATATGAGCGTCTAACTAATATTTGATTATAAAATTGTCGGTTGATATTTAGCAAATTCAGCGCGCGAAGTAAAAAGTATGGGTTGGGAATGGGATGCTTATATTCAATTCTCCTCACGTAGTTTGAATCCCATAACTGGAGAATTTAATGTATAAAAAGTAATATAAGTTAAGTTCAGTATTTATATACTGTATTCTTCAGTCATGTATAAAGTTCTCAAATTTCGAGAAACAGTAAAGCCTGCAGAATATTTGTTGGTAAACTTTTCACCTTAAAAATCATAGTTTTTGCCAATACTCAATACAATTTAAACAAATTTGATATTTAATGTTGAAAATTAATAAAGACTGAAGTAAATGCTTTTAGTAATTTACTGCAGAAAAGGTTTCATTGGAAAAAAAAGACCTAACTATTAAGTGTATGTATTAATTTTATGTGGTAAGTCATGTAAGTTTATCGAACTTCAAACAAGACAAGAATCCTGGTTCAAATAGCTTGAGCTTGTTACTTCTGTTTACTGAAATGGAACATATTATGTAACACTGTAGGTTCCGTAGTGCAAAAAGCGGTGATACAGTGTACTAACATATCACGGTAGAAACATATTCAGAAATGGTATATTTATTATTATATTTTAAGTTTTTACAATTAAGATTAGGAGTAAACAATTTATCTATGAAAAATATTCGATAAGTACGAAATAGATATTTTATCAAAAGTAATTTGACACCCATTTTTTAAGAATCTGTGCTTATACCGATAATGTTTATCCTTATCCTTGATCGAACTAGTGATCGAACTAGTGGGCGCCCAGTGATCGACATTCGACCATAGTTAGTTGTTTTTTTTTAAGTTTGAACTATATTAGGGTTCTTTTGTCAAAGCGTATACTTCTATAATTATAGGTTTGCATTATGGTTACTCAGTTATTTCCCATTTTCCATGATTTTTAATTATATAAACATAATTTTTTTCGTGTAAATGAAAAGTGACATTAATTATAACTATGAAACAAAAAACAGGTGGTAAAGCTCTTAAATTCTAAGTAAACATAACTCTACGAAGATAAAGAAATGTATCGCAACCCATGACAAAATTGTCAATTAATTTTACACGACACCATAGGTGGGTGGTATTTCTCGGTGATACTGAATTAAATGTAGTCTGTTCATTATGAGAAATAGTGATAGGGCCAGTATCATCTTTTGGAAAAGTAATTGATACACAATACAATCAAATAATGAATCTAAAACAAAGATGTTTTTTATAATACCATTAACTTTTGAAAGTAAATCCATATTTCTTGCTACATGAGGTTGAACTGTCACCTAAAAGTTTTGACATCCAGTAAAACCAAGTACATTTAATTAATAATTATTTCATTGGTTCCATAAACTGAAGATAAATTGTTTATCAATTAATTATTAATGTGTATATATATATAATTATTATATATATTATGAATTTACATATTATATAATTATAAAATTAAGCTAATAACTATTTTTGGTTCATTGACGTTATTTTTTTTATAGCGGTTGCATTCTTATTCTTTATGGCCTTAAGTTGTAATCCACAATATCCCGTGCTGGAGCGTTCACGGCCCGATGGATGAACCTACTAACCGCGTCGTCAGTCACGTCGGTATCGTAAACACAGGTGTCAACAATATGGTTTAAAATGGTAAATACGCGGGGTGTAACGGGGTGTCAAATAACATCATAAGACTTGAAACACCTAAGCCAACCTCACCTGTACGTGGTGCACCCTGCTGAATAACGAACGAGGCAATGGCGAAAGCGGGGTGGTAGGGTTTTACAGCCTGACTGGGTCGCAACCACCATGTATATAGTGAAAAAGCCCGTAATAGTGATTCGCTTCTTCGGGTCGCGTTTCTGGATCAGCCTGTGCATATCCAGCTTTTTTCAGGCCGGGATGATAGTGGCGACCGGCGATGGATAGTGTGTCAATCGGTGGTTGCTATTATTTTTGGATTGCACTGTGCTTACCATTAGGCATAGTGCAGTCATTTTGCCGTGCTACAATAAAAAAAAAACAAGGTGAAGTGAGGAAAAGCACTTCTACTCTGCAATGGTTTGGTCACTGTTTCTTTCACTGTAAGTTAAAACTCTTCATTAGGATTCGAACCTACGACTACCGACACGGTGTCCAAACACACTAATCACTGACCCATCATAGCTTATATATATATCATGGACAAGCACATATGCCAATACTAGAAACAATAGCTTTGGCTTTAACAACGTTTGATTAGGTATAATAGTCGAACTTAGTAACTGTTGAGAACGCTAACTATGAAGAATGTCCGTATTAGATATTCGACCTAGTTATTCCAGGTATGTGATGCCGCAATTGACCTATTAAGTTGCTTTATAGATGTAATAAACCGTACATTATATGGAAACATATGATCTTACAAGAAAACGAGAATATCCTAAAAAAATCTAACTAAGATATCGAATTTTCACGTACGTATTTTTAATAATCGTAATTTTCTTGATATTTTGACGTATGTATACATTGGATTGTCAACAAAATGTTACTTGGATACATGTTTTTTAGCAATAAGACCACCTTTTGTATTAAATACAAAATTCATGATGTACATATGACATATTCTATTCTATTCTACATATTTATACTAACTAATATCTGTAATAATAATCTAATATCTGTAGGTGGTAAAGCCATGCTGAAGCTATTACTGGCTTCAGCATGAATGGGTCGGCTCGCCCGGGGTAGTACCCTCCCACAGAAAACCGACGTGAAGTAACAGTGCTTGCATTGTTACGTTTCGTTCAGTCAGTGAGAGCGTCGGAAGACCATCTCCCCTCCTCCTCCTTCTCTCCTTCCTTATTCCCTCCTCTCCCTAACACAAGCTGACAACACATTTGCAACTCTCCTGGTGTTACAAGTGTCTATGGACGGTAATGATCACTTAACATCAGGTGACCTACGTGTCCGCTTGCCTGTTATGATAAAAAAAAATACTAACTTAATCCCATCTGCTTCGTTAGGTATTAAAAATTGCAAAAAGTAAATCGAATTCAAAAACTTAGCAGTCTATAATCATCTACAAAAAAATCATATGGTACGATTACAGTCCTATGATGATACGATCAGTAGTTTTGTTGTAATTGCGCCTCGATGAACTACAATTTTTATTATATCTATGATATTACAAATAAGGGGTGTAAGGGGTGTCGAGTAACATCTTAAGACTTGAGACACCCAAGCCAACCTCACCTGCACATAGCGGGGTGGTAGGGTTATACAGCCCAACTGGGTCGCAACCACCATGTACATGGCGAAAAAGCCCGTCATAGTGACTCGCTTTTGCGCGTCGTGTTTTGGGATCAGCCTGTGCATATCCAGTACCGGGTGACATTCGTCATTATGGCCGGCATGACAGCGGCGACCGACGATGGATGATCTGTCTCGCGGTGGTCGCCACTCTTGTTGGATTGTACTATGCTTACCATCAGGCATAGTACAGTCACTTTGTCGTGCTTAAATAAAAAAAAAAAATGTGTATATCAATTATATGTATCACTAGCGACCCGCCCCAGCTTTGCACGGGTGCAATATAGATATCCATTTTAATGAAATATTGTTAAGGGCAATTTTGATCTACATGATATGTTCAACGTATGTAATGTATTTAATTAGATTAGGAATAATACTGTATTGTATAAAATAGCTTGGTAAATAACACAATTATTTTTGTAAAAAGATATTAACGGTTGCTGTGGGCTATCCTTTACAGATAAACATATACCATGGTGGACTGTTTTATGGATCTTTTTTAATATATACAATTCCGAGGTATATTATAGTCTTATCTATCTCGTAAGGTCTAGCCAGCGTTTGTAATTTAAACACGCAAAGATATGTTACGACATCACACTAGAAATCTCTAAATTTTTCGGCTGTTCTGTACTATAATATGTATGTATTACACATATAAACCTTCTTCTTGAATCACTCTATCTATTGCTGTAAACTGTATTAGAATCCGTTAAATCGTTTCAAAGATTTAAGCGAACAGACAGCGGAAGCGACTTCATTTTAAACTATGTAATGACATATACAAATAGTTTAAAGCAGCAAAGTTCATTTAGGTATATATAGGAGGTTCTCTCTCACTAATACATATAGATAAGAATATGAGTTTGTTTGTTATGCTTTACGGATTAACTGCTGAACAGATCATTATGAGATTTTGTAAATACGTTGTCAGGGATACTTCAGTCAAGATGGCTCTTCTCATCCAGCAAAAAATTGAGCGGTCACGGGACACCTGGCAGATGTGAAACATCGAAATTGTTTTGTATAAGTTATAAGCCTAAAATAACAGATTAAGACAGGCATCAGTTATGGCATAATGAAAAGATAAGCTCTACAAATTTGTTACATAAAATAATGACTCTTTATTTATTTTATTACATAAATATTCCTTTTTTATTAAATACATTATACAACAATTCAACAAGGCCCAAGCGCGGTGTGTTTGGCGGCATTTATCAAAAGGCGCTACGTCGTCCGTGCATGCCGCATAACACTAGTACAACAAGTGGCCGACAAAATTATTTGAATCTTATGTTTATACAGATAGTAGTTCGTTAATAGTGCAAAGTACGTTTTTGCGTCGCCACGCCAAGAATCAAGTTTACCGCCTAAAGATGTTTCACATCAACAACTTCTATTTCTGAGGGATCTTTAAATCCACTAAAAGTGAACGACGCTGCGGGCAAAAACTATATTAAAAGGCTGTATTAGTACTGCAACTAATACCTATGTTATCGTGGGTGGTTTCTAGTTTTTTTTTTAGTTTGTTCTATTCTGCAGATTCTTGGTTCGCACCTTTTTTTTTGCTTATATGTAGTATTTTTTTTATACGTAAAAATCGTATCCGTGAGCATATTTTATTTTTAGTAATTTATTAAATATTAACTGTGTAATTATTATTAACTATTTCTGGTTTAATGACGTTGTTGTTTTTATAGCGCTTGCTTGCATTTCCATTCTTTATGGTTTCTAGTTACGAATATATTTACAAAGGTACGTCGAAACAGATCTATTTAAATGCGTGATGATTTTTCACTTATAGTGGTAGCTAAAAAAGGCAAGAACTACGATCAGCTTTTTTCTATAACGGGAAACCAAACTTCCATTAGTATTGGAACTTACATCGTTTTTCGATCCGAAAGTGATGTTACTAAGTCGTAATCATTTCAAAGTTAAACATTAGTTTTGGAAGTTGGCACCGTGTGTGGTATCCATGAAAGTTTACCAAATTCTTCAATTGAATATATTTGTTTTTTTTTTTATCTTTTATCTACATTAATAAATGTGTATTTTTGTCTGTATACGTATTTTATTGTAACTTTCGTAATGTATATAAATGATACTAATAATTAATAAGGCATTAAAAAACCTTGGGTCTAACTGCCTTTTTATATCTTTGGGTTATACATAAAAACAACATGACCTATTATAAATTTTGTTTTTTCGAAATGACTACGCTATTGATCCAGCAAGGTCTTAACAGCTTCACCGGACTACTAAGGCGAGCGCTTAAGGCACTCAGCCGGTTCTATTTTGGCAACCAGCTCAAGAGTGCACGGCACACCTCGGCTTGGCGGTTGCCTGTTGCATGCAAAATCGCGATCTATCTTAGTTAACCTAGCTAACTATTCATATATGTATGAGTTGTTGAAACGTATACGTGTACCAAGCATACACGCCTCAACAACTCCTCCATATATTTATTATCGGAAAATTAAGAGTTTTTCAGTTCGATGAGGGAAAAAAGTAAACCCTTCCACTTTCATGTGTAAGCGTGTAGGCGTGCACGTGTGTGGGGGTGATCGTGTAGTATTGTAGCGGTGATGTATATTTGTGTGTCACCGTATCGCGGAAGCAACGCACTCAAGGGCTCCCTACCGAGGGATCGAACCTAGACTGGAGCCGCTGCCGTGGGAGGCCTAATCGGATGTGCGGGAGCGAAATTAACCCCCTGACCACGGCGGCGTGATCTGTGGTTACGCGGGCGTGGGCGTGAACACGCTCTGTTTCGAGGGACAGGCTGGTACTGATCGTTCGCTGACGTGATTGAATCAGGAGGGTCGGTAAAAATGTGTCGCGGACGTCTTTTATAACGCGCAACGTTAGGTACGGGTTCATAGTTTGCGGCGGATACCACTAACGAAGTGGGATGATTCGCGGCTTTTTCAAAATAACTAATCGTAAATGATTTTACGTACGCCCAGATAGAAGGGATCTCTAGGTCTCTATGGAAATCGACTCTCCGGATGTACCACGGGGCACCGGTTACTATGAAATTTTGTACACAGTAATCATAAATCATTTCCCAATTGACAGGCAATAAAAATGATTATAAAAACCATATTTTTTACATTTTTTTTATTATTGTCAAACTATTTTTTTTTATTTTTTAAACGGGTAGTATATTGATAAACTATAAAATAACAAACTACGTAAGTTATGGTTGGCACCGACTTCCGATACATCTGTAGATAGTGCACATATTCATATGTTTTATTTAATTTGGTTAATTTAATAAACTATTTATTTTCCGCCTTTTAGTGCCTTATGGGTTTTTGATTGATATTAAAGTCGGTTAATTTTTTTTGATTTTTTTTTTATTACCACAGAGTATTTTATTATTAAAACTTTCAATACATGACCTATATTTCGTTTCAGAAATGACAGCATAAATTAATAATTAATAATACTATTTAAAAAAACAATGTTATTATAACTAAAGATACATTACCTATATAATATTTTGACAAAATAAATGGTACAATAATGCACACTTACTTAAGTATAAATTATTAGTAATATTGTAACACGATACTGTCTTAGATAAAATGTGGAAGTGAGATGGCATATTCTTAATTTCGGTGGTGAAAAAGAAATAGTTATATGTTGTTTACATACGGGCGCATTGACGGGCCAGCCGTCAAAAATAAGCTAGTTAGTCAAGTTTTAACAAGGCACTGATGAAGTTGTAGTCAGGTGAAGCTGTAAAGGCCTTGCAAGGTCAATAGCGCAGTCAGTTGGGAAAAAACTGGTGAAGCACTTATGACGTATCTATATAGTTATAATATCATTGTTAAAATACATAAAATATGAATTAAAAAAAGGAGATGAGGCTGCGTAATGAACACGATTAGATTTAAGTTGTTATATAATATTGTATATTAATGGAAACAAATACAGGGAATGGTTCTAATAACTTTGAATATGCGCATAACTTTCTTGTTATTAACTGCCATCTGTACAGCTGCTACAGCACTGAATTAATTTGTCCTCATTCTGTGCTGTATAAATTAGGATTTATTCGCTAGGGAAAAAATCGATTCAAAATAAAAATATTTCAATTCTTCGCTTACTTGTTATTTAGGTAAACACAAGACAATTGTGTCAAACCTAATTAACATCTTACTGAGGCAATGTAAGTATTAACGTCAATAAGCTGATTTGTTATTGGATTAGAGGCTTCTTGAACAAATATTATGATGGGAAATGTACGTACGTTTTATACACCCTGTGTTCTATTATTTATGACTGAAGAATATCCTATCATATTTTTACATAGAACAAAAGGTACTGTTTCTATGTATGTCTGTCTATTCATTAGTGTGCAATTAACTGGGAAATTGTTAAGTCGATTTAAATGGTTATGATTTTAAATGACAGATTTATTTTCTGAAATGCATTTTTTTTTAATTAGGAAATCATATATGAGACAAGTTCAGAGTTTAAAAGTATATTAAGCCGATATAAGATAACTAACATTAAATAATTATGTTGTAAAATTTTAGTTAAAACGTTAACAAATATTCCTTAACAAAGCTTCCAAAGTTCATATTTCTATAACATTGATCAATAAATGGACTTATTTTTAAGAAATCAATTACTTTATTTACAGATCGTAGAAAATTGTGTATAATTAATATCACTTTATGGATTTTTTTTGTGAATAATAATGATAATGAGTAATATACGATAGTTTACGACCAGATAGTGCTGGTTCAGAAACAATGATAACAAACTCTATTTATTGTATCCAAAGCGACGTGATTTCCCTCAATGTTCACAGAAAAATGCAGCAGAATGCGTCAAAAAATAATTGCCAATCGACCTTAATTGTAATTGTAGCGTGAAAATTAAAGCCAAGAATAACTAAATTCGTGAAATATCACGTCATGCCGTGTGTAGCTCTTATTTCTTTTAGAATATTTATAATGCCGCAAGTATAGCGGCATTCGTTGGCTAAGGGTTAATATCAACTATAATTAAATATTAACCATCATAATGTATAAATCAATTGCTTCGCAGTGACCTCTTTTTGCATTTTATGCGAACGGAACCGAGGGCACTACTAGTGGTAAGTTTAAAAAACCATTTATAATTTCTGTTGTCGTATCTTATTATTACAATTTAACAATATGACCCACAACATAATTTGTACCTTACTATAAATATTAGCAAAGTAATTTAAGAAATATATTACAATCGGTGTTGATAACTTTTTAACTTTTCTGTTTTTATCCCTTAATAAATATTCTACGATAACTTTGCTTGCGAGTTTATTAATATTTGTTGTTTTAGCTATTAGCTATTTATCGCTAAGTCCAGCAGACTTGAGACTGCGTGTTTTAATATCTACACAAATCAGTAAACATGAAGATCGGTTGACCGATACAAAAAACTATATACTGTCATCTACTGGTGTATTATAGTAAAATCGATAACATAGAAGCCTTCTCAATGAAAGCACTTACGTGACCCCTTAGATTTTTAAAACAGAGTATGCTCAATCTGGCAGCCAATCTCACTCCCGCACATTCGTCGCGGTCTCCCTCGGCAGCGTCTCAAGTCTAAGTCTGATCACCTGAAGTGAAACCCTTGCTTTCTGCTTCTTACTTTAATGTGTCGCTGCTTTCACTAGCGCACCACAAACATGCATACGCACGGTAAGTCACATATTGTGGATGAGTTTCTACTATTTTTCCTTTATTTTTTCCTTTTTCTTTCATATTATTTAGTCTTAGCCAGATTTTCAGACTCAAATAGAGGTATGCGGTCGTGAGGCACATATGAAGGTTCGCATATGAGTCTCATCAATGCATACACATGCTTATGTTGCATGAATAGTTTAGGCCAATACATGCAACGTAACAGTCCAAGTCAAGGCGCGCCCTTAAGGACTTTAGCGTTCACCCAAAAACCAGATAAAGCTGTAAAAACCATTTAGGCCAACAGCGATATTCAAGTTGATAAAACTTTCACAGTTATCGGTCAAAAGCTTATCAATACATCATATTTGTACATCCATTTTCATTGAAGTAGGTAAATATTGAGAATTTTCACGCAAACGTTATTATTTAATCTATATCCTAGGTAAATAGAAAACAAAGAAAGAAACTTAGAAATATTTTTATTTGCTTATACGTTATTTCCTTTGTTGCCTACTACTGAATGCGAATAACGATGAGTAGCTTACGGTTACTGCGTTGAAATAAGCTGGTTATTACAATTTTATCAACTGAATTTGAATGTGAAAATTTTGACACTGAGTGATATAGTATTAAATAAATAGCTAAAATGCAAAGTTCGGTATAATTATCAATGAAATATTTATGACGTATCCGCAATTCTTAAATTATAAATTAATACTAGCTTAGAGTTGAGAAGAATTTATTTTAAAGATTAGGTATGTGTAAACATTTAATTAACTGCAATAACTTCCAAGATTTTATGAGATGCGGAAAGACTTATAGCTTTTTCATGAATAATTAAGGCGGAATCGGTATGTCATCTATTTAAACAAATCTTAAAATATGAACGCTATTACGACACGATATATATTCTTCACAAGTACCGCGTGAGAAAGGAGGGGATATACGTGTGCGTGAGATGAATTATGAAACATGTTATTTAATAGAAACATACTATATATGAACCCTAAAATACCTTTTTACATTTTTATTTACTTCACAATTTTATTGGAAACTATTTTTACTTACTTACATATGAAGTGGTTAGTAGTCCGGTGAAGCTGTAAAGGCCATAAAATTAAGGCCAATAGCGTAGTCAGTTGAGAAAAAAAAATGAAATGGAGACTTTAAATACAGTCTCATATGACGATCGATATCTTTAATTCCCATATAAATTAATTTTGTAACATCCATTGTTCATTTGTTGCCCTGCATTTCGATTTTTGAAGTTATACTTCTTTTGCTCGTTAGGGAAAAATGATGAGAGTAAATTTTACGATGCGCGAGCATACCGTCACGAAAAACTGTCACCCTGAGATTATTACGACGCTCGCGCACACCGTCACGAAAAACAGATACCCTGAGGTTAGCTATAGTCAACATTTTGTTTCTTTGTATTCAAAAAACTTTCAATGTATTAAATACCTTTTTTTTATTGTTTGTGTCGTTTTTTCTACAAACGTAAAATAAGGCTAAAGATAAAATTTTTGAATAAAAAACTTTTGTCTTGTTACGCCAAAGAAGTATAACTTCTGACGCGTGTACATAAGTACATATACACTTTTTTTATATCGTCGTTTCTATGACAATGTTAAAATGGGAATAGCACGACATTTTTGAATAGAAGTTTCAACGTAACACAGGCGACACGTAATATCAATAACGTGTACGGAACACATAATGCAGGTGAACGTATGGTGCGTTTTTGGTTTGATCGCTTCCGTTTTGGTCATATGACCTCAGCAATGATTCTAGTATCTAATCCGATATGAAAACCAATAACGATGAATTGAAAGTCATAATTGAAGCATATTTACCTCAAATCACGTCGGAATAAACAGAGACCTCCACGTAATAAAACGAAACTGATGCATTTACGTTAAATTTACAACCGCACACCGTACAATAAACCATCTCAACACTAAAGACATTAAGAGTGGAAACTCTATTTGTCACCATACTCACATATTTCACTTGCTTTATGTTTACTTAAAATTTAAAAGCCTTACCACCTCATGTAACCGCCCGTTTTTTATTTCAAATTTATAATTAATTTCAATTTAGATTTAGACATAGATTTGTTCATGATTATATGATTTAAAAAAAATGGCAAATAACTGAGTAGCCATAATGAAAACCTTTGATAATAGAAGTATACCCTTTGACAAAAGAACCCTAATAAAATTCAAACTTAAAACTTAAAACGGAGCAACAATGAAGAATGTTTAAAAATCGGGCTGTTTTTTCCTCTTGAGAGCTTTCGCGGCGTATTAGATAGCCCAAATTAACTATGTCCACGCGAACGAAGTCGCGAGCAGAGGCTGGTATTTTATATCTTGGCGACATTTCAAGCTATTCCATTGACTATAGGCGGAAATAGTAAAGGAATCCTTCCTCTTTAAATTTTTTTATAGCTTATATACATATTACGAACTTCGCCGCTAATAAGAAATTGTAAACTTGATTTTTGCTCAAAAATCATGGTGTTTTCTATTTTTTTTTCAAACGTAATAGCTTTAGGGCAAAATGTTATTAAATCTTTTTTTGTAGAAAATTTAATTTTCTATAAAAAGTTTTATAGGTAAAACCATAGAATCTATAAATTACGAGATAAATTCAATTAACCATAAGAAAACTGTATATATGTTTTATCGAGATTTTTATTTTTCTGAAAATATATTTTTAAACGAATAAAAATATTCTCCGTAAGAGTACACCAATAGTCTCTGGTACACCTAGATTAATATCAATTACCTATCTTGTTTCAAATTGCTGTCTGTATATTCTATATCCAGGCACAAACTATACGACAAAATCTATTTCGAAATTAGTTCAACCGTATCGATCGCTCATATCGCTCGGTGCTGAGATAACCATACGAATATTTATTGTTATGTTATACAATGAAAGGTTTATGTGAAAATACAATCATTCTACTTTTCAGAGTTAGTCAAGTGAATCAACCTAGACGACATTCGACGAATATAGAATATTCATCATTTGTTTCTATTCTATGTCTTGTGTTAATATAATATTATGCACATTATCTAACTTTGACTTAGAATATATCAATTTAAAATATTTATATGTTGTTTTATATTTGGCTACACAAAAAAAGGTAACCGAAGTTGCATTGCTCTTAAAAAGGGAGATGAAGGTACAACAGCTATATCCCTAATCAGAAATTGGACTAGAATCCCCAAGGTAGGCGGAAACGTGGTCTACCTAGACAAACCTGGCGAAGATCGCGGAGATTGGGGTGAGGTGTAGCGTCAATCCATCGATGAGCAGTCAAACCAAGATGGAGAAGCATTGTGTCTGCCCTCTACCTTGACAGTTTGGGGACATAGGATCCCAAGAGAGAGAGAGAGAGAGAGAATTGTTATACAAAATCGTTTGTAGCTACTATCACATTTAGTGTATTTAGATATAGTAAAATTCTGTTTATACATTATTACCAAGTATATAAAAAGTAAGTAAGTATTAAGTAAAATTGTTAAATATTGTTTAATTAAATTATTGAAGGTTATTTTACTTTTCAATTCTATTGAATGCTTTTTAAAGCAAAAAAATCGGAATAATTTTAGGTTAGGATTAAAATAAAAATAAAATTTATGTTCATAATATGTTGTAGTATAGCTTACTATTACGTTATTTCATAGTCACTATTAAGCTATATTATTATACCCTAATTAGGTTAGGTTTGTTAGTTTGTAAGGTAATCTCCAGAACTAGTTAATGTATCCTAAGAATTCTCGTACTAACAGAAAGCCAATACTAGTCTGAGTCACGTAGGAAATTTTTTAGTCTTATCATTTTTTAAAACGGGTACGAAATCTCAAGTGGTTGTTAGAATATGTAAAAAAGGGCTTTTTACACATTCCTTATCTAATTATCTGATTCTTATGAGATGATGGTGAGTTACGAGATTAATTGATTCACACCTTTTTCCTATTTATAGTTCCAGATATTAACATAATTTAAAATTGAAAACATAATGAAAAATATGACGCATAATAGTGATTTCTATTTATCTTCTCCAGGAGTGAGAATAATAAATACACACTCACATAATAGAATTACTTTTAGACCTTTATAGCTCCATCAAAATTGCGGTACTTTATTCTCCGTAAAAAAATGTTTCGCGAGGGCAAATGAATCGTATTACTCAGACGCTTAATCTCTGTGTGTTCCTAATTTTGAATACTTTTTATTCATATATTTTATGTATAAATACACAACTTTAAAGTTTAAATAATTAATGATCTATTCTAATTAATATCTAGCTAGTTACATTGGTCTGGTTAGAACTTAGCGAATAGATCCCAGGTTTTTTTTTTCAAAATGATTACACTATTGACCCAGCAAGGTCTTAACAGCTTCACCGGACTACCTTATAGATCCCAGGTGTTTTAGACTAAACATACTGTACGTAAATTTGAACTTGAGTACTCATTAAGAGTGTGTTCAACTCTATAAAACATAAGACATAACCTTAATATCAGAACAATAGGAACAATGTTGTCAAAGGAATAGCAAATTTCAAGATGGATTAGAAAACTACACATGTAGACCATAAACTGCTGGTTGAAGTGGAATCTATAAGAGAGGCAAAATAAATCTATATTATAATAAAACTGTAACAAGTCGAAATCTGTAAATTAAATATTTTTTTTAATTTTAATCAGGGTAGACTATGTTACCGATATAGAAGCCAGAAATAATTTTTTTACAATTTTTGTCTGTCTGTCCCTATGAACACGCATCACTCTGAAAATACTGAACCAATATTGACGAAACTTGACATAGTTATAACTAATTACGAGATTACATCAAACATACTTTTTGTCCCATAAAACGCAAAGGGTTCTCCAGGATAGAGGATTAAAGTCTAGATACTAAACCCGTATTATTCTGAAAGTACTGAATCAATTTTAACGAAACTTGACACAGTGATAACTAATATTACAAGACTACATCCAGGATACTCTTTGTCCCATAAAATGCAAGGGGTTCTTCAGGATAACGGACAAAAGTTAAAAATTTCAAGTTCATGAAATTCTTAATGAATTTTGGTAACTTTTCTTTAGTATATATATAGTAGTAAGATTAGATAACAATTTAAGCCATATGTCATCACCCTGTGCTACTTAAAAAAAAAAACAAAAAAACCGCTAGGTTTCGAAGCTTTGCCCCGTCGCGTCGATCGTTCAGTATAACGTAGAGAATGTTGCCACCGGACCATGGCTATTTGACAAAAGTATGCCAAAATATCAATTACATAGGAAACGTTGTCTAAGTTGTTAAAAGAAACTGTACTTAATATGATATAGCTTTTAGGCTTATTATTATATAATATAATTCTCAGATATCAACTTAGTATTAAATTTGAGTCCGTAGATAGTTTGGATTCACAACTGGAAACGGTGGATGTCGCTGTAATTGGGTTTATTAATAATCATCGTGTTTAAAAATACAATTGAAAAAATAATTGTAATAATCGATTTGGTACAGATTAATTTTCACGGGTCATATATGTATATTATTGTACAAATAATATCTAAGACATATTAAACGATGAACAATGTTTAATTAATTACTTTTTCACATAAATAAAAAATAATATTAGTATAATAAATGAATTTCATCATCAATACATAGTATAAAACAAAGTCCCCTACCGCGTCTGTCTGTCTGTCTGTCTGTTCGCGATAAACTCAAAAAATACTGAATGAATTTTTATGCGGTTTTCACCTGCAGATAAAGTGATAGACGAGGAAGATTTTGGTATAGAATTTGTCAAGGATTTTTTTTATAATCAGCACTGGACAACGTCTGCCGGGATCGCTAGTTACATAATAAGAATGCGATCAGAAGTCAAGATAGCTAGAAGGGTCCATAGATGGTGCTAAATTGAAATATTTTGAATCTCAATTAGAGTTATGTCAGTACGTATCTTGTTTCGATATTTGATAGAATTACTTCTTTATATTTTTCCCAATCCTATCCTATCCTATATAGTTTAGAGGAATTTTTCTAGCATAAAATACATATAGGAGTTGTTGAGTCACGCGTGCTTGGTACACATGCATGTTTCAAAAACTCATATACGTATATCTAGATAGCTTAGCTTAGGTTAGCTCAGACATAATAAAAATCCTTGAAAAATTATGGACTAAAACGTTCTTCATTAATCACTTTATCCACTGGTGAAATCCGCATGATAAACCATTCAGTACTTTTTGAGTTTATCGCGAACAGACAAACAGACGTAGTAGGGGGTTTTGTTTTGTACTATGTAATAATGATTATAAGGAGAGGTAAAGTTTAGTTTTCGGGCAATTTTTGGTACTACTGATCCGATTTTGTAAATTCTTTCACCGTTAGATAGATATATTATTCCAAGTTCCATTTTTTGGTCGAAAAGATGGTTTATATGTCAGAAGTAAAATAAATTGAACAAGATTATTTTTGGATGTAGATTTCACGAATACTTTACAAAGCTTACAAAACAAACTACTAAATCAAAATGGAAATTTTATGTTTTGTAGTCTGGTAAAGCGGTTAAGGCCCTGCCAGGCCAATAGCGTAGTCAGTTCGATAAAAAAAGGAAATTTAATGTAGATAAAGTTTAGTTTTTACAGTATGTCAAATGCTGAAGTTACAGGGCGTACTGCGAAGACATTTTTCGGCAATAGGTTATTTTTTATCTTCATTGGACCCGTTAGATGATGCTGCGAACAGGTTCTACGCTTATTTTAAAAGATTTCTCACATATCAACGGGGTGTATGTTTGAGTGAGTCTCTGGATAGTTAGGAGTCACTGCTAAATATCGCTACAATTGGGTTTTAGGTTTTTTAAGGTCATTTCCATTTAAAAATACAATTGAAACCGGTAATAACCTATTTTGTGCAAACGAAGTTGCACGGGTCAGCTAGTAGTACATATAACAGTTAATTTGTGAAAATTAAAGAGTGTTGCGCTAAATTGTCAAAAAAAGGCTAAGGAAAAAAGTTTGAGAAAGAACAATTAATCTACGGTGTATAGTGAAGTCATAAGGTTAATTGTCATGTTCACTCACAATACAAATCACTGATCAGACGGATATTTCGAATATAATTAAGAGTAAACTGAAATGGAATAACACTTACTAGTAAATTCTTCTTTCTTTTGCAATTTTTTCTGTTGTACGATGAAGTATCGATATCACAGTGCAATCCTAAGACAAAGGTGATCACCAAGATATAGGTATCTTGATGAACTACTATGACACTGTAGGCAGTGTCATAGTTGTCACAGTGTAACCACATTCGGTCTACAAGTTTTTTTTTTGGGGACTAACCACTGTTACTACCGAGTGACAAGTAAGTCGTAGTGGTCGAATTGTTTCGCTGGTGGAATGTCATTCAGATGTCTGTCACCTATACTTTATTAACGGCATGTACCTACGAATTTTTCGAAATTCACGTAACTAATTTAAATTTGGCAAACCTATTGACGGTGAATGGAAACATCGCGAGGAAATGTGAACTTGAGAAATGTTTTGTATTACCAACGAATTTGGTAAGATGTAGAACTGTGGATTTGGTAAGATGTAGAACTGTGGATTTGGT
>JACEII010000019.1:5029496-5238566 GCA_014332785.1 Antheraea mylitta
AGATGTAGAACTGTGGATTTGGTAAGATGTAGAACTGTGGATTTGGTTAGATGTAGAACTGTGGATTTCTCGAAGTTTAAAATCGCTAATACATCGTGGGCTTTCATTGTGATTATACATATATCTAGCTTCGAGAAGAGGCCTATGGTCCTGCCATGGGACTCCTAGATGCTTGTAGGTAGTAAAGCCACGCTGAAGCTATTACTACTAAGCTATTACTGGTTTTAACATGAATAGGTCGGCTCGTCCGGGGTAGTACCACTCTCTCACAAAAAACCGACTTGAAGTACAGTGCTTGCATATTTCGTTTCGTTCGGTCAATGAGAACGCTGGAAGCCTACCTCCGCCCCACTTTCCCTCCCTTCCCCTCCCCACCTCCCCACCCACACAGGCTGGCAACGCACTTGCGACTCCTCTGATGTTGCTGGCGTCTATGAACGGTGGTGATCACTTAGCATCAGGCGACCCACATGCACGTTTATCTCTTACGATATAAAAAAAAATTGCTAAACCTATTGACGGTGAATGAAAACATCGTGAGGAAATCTGTACTTGAAAAATGTTTTTTACTACCAATGCATTTGGTAAAATGTAGAACTGTGGATTTCTAGAAGCTTGAAATCGCTAATAAATCGTGGGCTTTCATAGTGATTACGCCCATACCTTCCTACGGTCCTGCAATGTGTCTCTTTCAAGCTGATGATGATGATATGTATTCTACAATTTTTAAATAATAAAATTTCACGCTTATAAATTTATTTTATTATTCCGGTGTGTCTTGAGTTATTTACGATAGATAATCGTATAGGATACATTCAATGAAATTATAAATTCCTTCTTACCCAGTTTATATAGATTTAATTCTATTTATTCCTTATTATCAATTTAAAGTCGTTATATGTTTAACAATCAGGAAGACGTTTGGCATTGTAAAACAATATTATAAATACTACAAGATGTCATTGGACTTGGCACGAGATGAGGTCTCTATAATTATACAATAGACATACCTTGTGTTACTATCGCTTAGTAGAATAAAGTAATAATGCAAGTGTAGAAAAACATGTAAAGAGAATACATAATTCATCTTATTTTTAATTTAAAGACTTGTAACTATCAATATAATTGATTAGAATGTTTTTAAATAAAAGTAACTAATATTATTATAAAGTTACATAATTAATTAATTTTTATTTTCACAATTGTATACGTTATAAACGTAATAGGTGTGTTAAATAAATATGCTGTAACGCCCGGTAGAATAACGAAAAATTAAAAACAACATGAATGAACAGTATAGATCGAAATCGAACCAGTTAATTTGTAAGACGTATCTCTTGATTTAGATATCTCTAAATAAATATTCGTGTATTTTCTTTATAATGTATTTAAAGTCGAATGCAGCTGTACAGACCCGTCAGGCCAATAGTGCATAGTGAGTTCGAAAAAAACGTATTATTAAATATCATATGATATGTATGTTTGGTTTGTTAATTTTATTGCGACATATTTAAGTGTTCTCAATATTAGCTAAATAAAACTAGAACACTGGTATTCGTACACGAAAACAAATTTATTTTAAGACAATTGTAAAAAGCTAACTTCCGTGGCATTTCTTTTAACAAGCGAGATGTTTTTCATCTGAAACTCATTTACAGTTGGAAGAGCCAACAGTTTAATTCCAATTATACTGCGGTGTTCAAAATTCTTTATCACTGAAGATACCTTATAACTATAATGTGAGCTATATGTACTTTTGATCAAATAATTTTTAAAAGAAATTCCTTCATCGATATAATTACTGCAATTAAAAAGTTAAATGGTATTCTTACCAATTTATTAACTAAATTCCGTCACAGAACTCTAAATTCTTGATTACATTCACTCAAATATACACTATAGTTTTAATAATACGATGATACTGTCTATTTTGTCCTTAAAACACTTCTAATAACAAACTGACTAAACACACACTTCTACTAAGATTACTTAAAGAGTTTTTTTTTAATAATTTTAAACGTTGTTTAATTAATAAATATAGTTCACAATCAGTTAGCAATCCCGCAAATAGTCCACAAATCGTTTGTAATTTTTTTTTACAGGTCGAAATAGAAAATTTTTAGTCGTTCCTTATGTTTACATATATTTAGATATAACTTATCCAGAGGACGCATATTTAAACAGGGTAGGTACCACTAAAAAGAATATGTTAATCACTTAAGTATGTCGGAAATGTTGGCAAAAGTTACCGAAAGAGACTTTGGGTAGCATTTTAAGCTCGCGAGGATTTATTCTATATTTTTATTAGGATATATGGAAGGTTAGTTCGAGGTGGAGTAGACTGGAGTTCGTTTGGTCGATCGTAGTTCATCGGGGTTGTGAGGAGACGTCCGTTCGAGAGCGTAACAAGGGCGCGACGCGGCGGCCGACGAGCGCTCTGCTCGAAATACAACTACGGACTCCGGCCCACAGCTCGGTCACACTCCATTCCTTGATTCCACTGAAAACTCTCTTTGCCAGCAATGCTAAAAGCTATGCACTATGCAAGCGTCGTGCAATTTTTAACATTTTTAACCACTTTTTTCGTTTTAAAATGAGTGTATAAAACACAATTACCATCAACATAATTGTAAACAGCCTGCAATGCAAGTTCTATGATGATATATAACTAATAACGACTCTAATGGCTTGGTTATGGATATTCTATTAACTATTTCCCTATATAGTTGTAGTTTTATTCATAACTGTTAGATAAATTAAATATTTAATATTCTAATAAAATAGAAGGTTGTTATATACAACGACATGAAAGAGTTTATAAGTACGTATTTATATCTGAATATCTGTGATTAAAGAATAAATAGTGATGTATCTAATTATTATTAACTCTCGCTAGACTTGACTGAATCAAGTAGATTAATAAAATTTATTTCCATTTGGTTAGATTTAGACGTAGATAAATTCAAAGGCATCTTGAAATATACTTGGAGAAATAAGAAGAATAATGTTAGTTAAAAAATGTATTTGATAATAAGAATGTGGTTAGTAGGTCAATTGAATAACGTCAAAACAGATTGCACTTTAAAATACGAATTACAGATATTTATGTATAGAGATTATAAATAATCATACTAATTATCATGGGACGTTGCTGATCATGCGCATGAGTTGACGTGCAGTTTGTGACGTCATCAGCACGCTCGCCACTCGTCGACGTGCGGTCTATTCTCGTCTTCGCGACATTTCCGCGCGTAGAAAACGCCGACAAGCAAACGTGACACCGACACCGTAACGAAAATATTTGACGACATTCAAAGGTCAGCTGCACAAACAACCACAATTATAATGTATTTCATTTCATGTATTTACGTTTAGCGTAGCTAATTGAGAAACTTACATAACATCTTCAAATATTTTCTTAATGTATTTTAATGAGCTGTCTACTGACATGAAAGATGTGGCACACATAGTATCTAATATTGATACTAGCAGCTCATTGCTCTTAATTCGACTTTTCTTGCTTAAGTTTTTTCCTTCGTCCAATCATGTCATACCATGTCGTCGATTTATTACGTTCTCACCAGATATGGAGAATATCGGTACAGTCCTTAATTGTAAAGATTCACCATATTTGGCTAATATAATTAATCAGTGTATAGCAAAAGGAACTTTTCCTAATATAATGAAAATAATTAGAGTGGTTATTTTATTTAAATCGAGCTGTAAGAATAATCTTGGAAATTACAGAGAAAGTTTTGCAACTAGTAGAATATTTCAAAGTGTTAAAATATTTATATGATAGACAATTTGCTTTCACGAAATCTAAATCTACTACTGCACCGCTAATCTATACATATAATAAAAATGAAGTGTCTGTATGTAACAGCAAAATAAAAATAAAAATGACCGATTGGGTATGAAAGTATACAAGCTTCTGATAACAAAAATGCCATTTATAAAATATTTGTCGGTCTTTCTATCTGTCTGTTTGTTCCGGGTAATCTCCAAAACGGCTAGACCGATTTTGACAGGAATTTCACTGGCAGATATATAAAATTACAGCGGGTGACATAGGCTACTTTAACTTAGACTAGGTGTTAACCACGGCTTTGTCCACAATGCTATCTTCAAAACGGCTAGACCAATTTTCACGGAACTTTCACTAACAGATAGCGGATATTATAACAAGTAATTTAGTTTATTTTAATTTAAATTAGCTGTTAACCGTGGCTTCACCCGTAATACTTTCTCCAAAACGATCAGACGGATCTTCACGAAATTTTTATTGGCAGATAATTGACCTCTTAAAAAGTAATCAAGCAATTTTAGTTTATACTAGGTCTTAGCCGTGGCTTCACCCGCACTACTATCTCCTAAACGGTTAGATCGACTTTCACGGAACTTTCACTGGTAGACAGCGAACCTTATAAAAAGTGATTGAGGTTATTCTATTTTAGACTACCTAATACCCGCGACTTTATCTATGTGAAATTTAACAAGATTTCAACTCATTCTTTATTTTTAATTAGAGACATAATTATCAACTTATTGATTACAATTCGTCATTATAATTATTAGTAACTTCGAAAATAAACGAAGTCTTCCTAATAAGATCTTAGATCATAAACGTATTACGTAAAGATTTCCATAATACAATTTCTTGCAGAACAGACAAGCGTTTATATTTTTATGGTTACAAAATCTTAATTACAATAGAAATGTATATTATACGTAATGTAAAGTAAACCTTTATTTTAAGTTATAGTTTCATTAGTTCCTTCACAGTGTAAGCGTGCACTAAGGTAGTTAGTTATATGGTGGGTTAAAAATCCAAATATTTTGCTAATGGTAAACCTCATTATACACGCTGTTAGTATTTATATATCTAATGTATACATTACATGTTATTGTAAGTGCTGTGCGTGTCATACTTACAATTGTTTTAAATAGCATTTCAATAATTGCACATAGTATCAAAACTGTATAGTTCTTTAATACAATAAAAAAAACGCGTGCGAAGCTTCGGGTACAGCTAGTAAATCATATATTTGGGTCTTGTGAAGATTCCCAGGATTCGGTTGGTGTGTTGTGATACTGCATGGACCATAGTAGGCTTATACCTAAATTAAAGTGTTTGTAGAGCTCCTCTAGCCCGTCTAGTCTCCTACTTAAAAAAATCGATGTCAAAAAGAAAGTGTAGATGAGCAACCTTTACGTGACTGTTGTCTTGAATTGCCGTCCCGCAGGGCTCTGTTTTAGGGCCATTTTTATTTCTGGTGTGCATTAATAATCAGCCACTAATAGTTGGTAAACGTGCTGTTTATAGTTCTTTTTCTGATGACAATTAATTTACTCGTATTGAATGTGAAAAGAATAAATTCAAACTTTAGGTGTTAAAGTAAACTCCAGGAAATTGTTTTACATTAAATAAAGTGCAAGTAGAGTATAAGACTTACCTTGCCTAATATTCTAAATGTTGATAATAATATCAAGACTAAAAGAAATTGAATAGATTTAGTTGACAATCTGTTCTTGGATATCACACTTGAAACTAAATTGAAATCCTCACACTAAAAAAAATGCAGATTGAATAAGCTCTTGTGTTTTTGCAGTTCGCAAGATTTAAAGAATCATTAATGACGAGTTCATTAGTACATTAGTTCACAGATATTTTTACTGCTAAATTGGTCTACTTTGCTTATTTCCATAGTTTAATATCTTATGATTTTATATAATGTGGGACAACAGTTGTAGAAGGTACCATATTTATATTACAAAAACGGCCAGTTTGAGCAATTTACAATAAAGGATCGAATATATAAAGGATTGAACCTTAAAGGCTAGGGTTTCAAGAATTCGGTATATTAACTCTGTCCTTTCAATACATCTTATTCAGAGTTAGTATTTTACATATAAATGTGATTTTGTTTGCTCATTCGTTACGCTTTTACATCGTTGCCACTAAACCGATTATGATGAAATTTTGCATACACGTTGTTTAGAGTAGTAAAAATAACATATAGTACTTTTCATCCTAAAAAAGTACTATTTCCGACAATTAAGGAACTAACGAGAGCTAAGCACTATGCAAAAGTTATTGCTTAGTAAATTAATATACCCCATTAAGACTTGAAAAAGGTAGATTTAATAAAATATTGCAACTGTTTCAATACAGTCACAAATTAGCCATCACGAGTTTCGCGCTCAGAAGAGCAGTAATAGTTTTTTAGGTAACTGTTAGGTTCTACAACAAAGTCAAAAAACTTAATACCGATTTGCCAGATATCAAGTTCAAACATCAACTTAAGCAAGTTTTGATGTCTAAAGGATGGATCAATATTTGAACGATAGTGCCGCTTGGAAAAGAAGAAACCCCTGTCTTTACATCGCTTAACAACGATTATAATTACATTGGCTTGGTATAAAAATATAAATATCTAGATCGACTTTTTTGCAGGATTTTCTCGTTGTTTGGTTTGTTCTTTTGAACTGGTGGTAGAGTTTTGATGTTTATAAACGCCTTCTCAGGGCATAAATTGAATAGAGTATTTCTAACCTTTATTGAAGTAAAACTTCTAGTGCCACTTCCAACAATGTTGCGTTAAACGTTTTTTTTTTTCGAACTGACTACGCTATTGACCCAGCAAGGTCTTAACAGCTTCACTGGACTACTAAGGCGAGCGCTTGCGGCACTCAGCCGATTTTATTTGGGCAACTGGCTCAAGGGTGCACAGCACACCTCGGCTTGGGCTGTTGCCTGATACATGCAATTCGAGACCTATCTGGCTGGTACAGGTTACAGGCTGGTACTGATCATTCACTGCCGTTATTTCATCAGGAGGGTCGTTAAAAATATGTCGCGGCCGTCTTCTATGACGCGCAGCGTTTGGTACGGGTTCGTATTGTGCGGCGGATACCACTAACGGACTGGGATGATTCGCGGCTTTTTCAAAATAACTAATCGTAAGTGATTTTACGTATGCCCAGACAGAAGGGATCTCTAGGTCTCTATGGAGATCGACTCTCCGGATGTACCACGGGGCACCGGTCACTTTAAGTAAAACACGATTTTGGAGAACCTGCAGCTTATGAAAGTTATCTTTAGACATATGCGCAAAAACGGAGCAGCTATATGTCATCACGGGACGGGTACACGTCTTATACAAAGTGAGCTTGTGTCTGAGGGACATCTTACTCTTATGACAAAGCAACGGATGGAGGCGACCCAAGACCATAGCGGCTTTGCTTCGCATTCTGTCTATATGTGAATTGAATTTTCAGTGTCTATCTAATGTAACACCGAGTTATTCGACCCAAGGGATATCGATTCCGTATAGCCTGATGGGCTCAAATTTATTAGCGCGTTTCGTGGGATCAAAGAGTATTGCCGCACTATTATCTGGATTAACTTCTGTGCGCCATCGATGAAACCATTCACCGAGAGTATGAGCGGCTTTTTCGATGCACTTCCTAAGAATGTCCGACCGCCAGCCGGAAGTGTAAATAACGTTATCGTCAGCGTAACAACCTACCTCGACCCCCCGAGACCGAGTTAGGTCACTGATGAACAGATTGAAGAGTCTGGGCGCGAGTATGGATCCCTGTGGCACACCTGAGCGTATCGGGTGGGGGTTGCGCTAAACATTTATCGCTACCATGGAGAGGGTATGAAAATATTGTTGCGTTAAACGTTCAACGTTCCTGGGGAGGGGGAATAGAAAGAGACAGAGTGAGATTGAATGCGTGGCACTCAAATGCGTGCGCGTAATATACCATCAATTTCTACCCCTTCCTATTTTCATTTCCACATTACGAAGTTTTACTTCTTCCGCGCGAAGGGACTCCACGCACTATTTTTTTTTTAATGTGTAAAGACTTTAAGCATAGTTTAGCAGAAGCTATAAACACGCTATTCACTTATTTGAAAATAGATTAGCATAAGAGGGTTCTTATATTAGAACAAAACATAGAAAACAATTTCCTCATATGAAACCTAAGTTTAAAAAATAATTAGATCCATTAACTAAAACTACTCTTTACTCAATCAGCTTTTTAAATTTTATGTAATAATTTTGTTTTAGAAGAGAAACGTTTCTTATGAGATGAAGTAATACAAGTCGATCATAATGATTGATTTGACATTGAGGAAATTTATGTGCAAAGAAGGAAGGTAGCCTTATTAAGATAATGCGTATCTATGAAGTTAATGATTGATAGACCTACTTTTACTTTAATATATACCCATATTATTATAATCTTTGTATGGAATTGTTAATATATTTTGAAAGTACATACAGTAATAAAATTAAATAGTTATATACCTGTAAGGATTGCAATATAACTTTCTAAGTTAGTTACAGGAAAGATATTTTAAACTTTTTCTATTTTGTTAATCTAAAATTAACGAACACATATATTAAATAATTAAACTAATTGAATATTTTTAAATGCCGGTACATTTTTTGAAGAAATCGATTAATGAAGTTATACCTCTTTTGGCGCGTTAGGGAAAAGTGATGAGAGTAAATTTTTACGATGCGCGCGCACATCGTGACGAAAAACCGACACCCTGAAGTTATTACGATGTGCTCGTACACCGTCACGAAAAGATGCGCGCGCACGCCGTCGTGTAAAACCGACACCCTGAAGTTAGCAATAGTCAATCAACATTTTGTTCTTTTGTATTTGTTGTTTGTATTTCTTTGTATTAAAACTTTCAATGTATTAAATACCTTTTATTTTATTTTTATGTTATGGTAATACAATAGAACCTCGATATGCTAAAATCCAAGAGAAACACAAAATATTTTAAATTATAAAGTTTTTAGCTTATCAAGGGTTATGTTACACTCGTACTTTCGCTGCACACTTTATTGAAGGCCCCATCATGCCGTTTCTTGAAGTTTCCTAAGAAGTCCTTGCTCCAATATTCAGCAATTTTTCGTCTTTTATTACGATAAGATAGATAGATACGATACACAAGAGACTTTCTCCAGATTTCCGTTTCTTCAGGAGTTCAGCTTTTTTAAAAATTACAAGTGATAATCTACTTTCTTGTATTCCAAGTAGTGTGGTGAAGCTGTTAAGATCTTACTAAGTAAATAGCGTAGTCAGTTCGAAAAAAAAATTGTGTATTCCAAACTGAGCCGCAACATCATTCCTTTTTAATTCACTTTTGTACCGCTTTTAATTTATCAGCGTATGTTTGTTTTGTTAATTTTCGTTTTGAACTCATTTTACTCAGGTAATTTTTAGCACACAGCACAGTTTTCTAGACAGTGATCGACAACTATTCATCTAAGTGAGCCGCTGTCCTGACTACTACAAATAATGGTTTTACGGATTTCAAAGAAACAATAGGTGGTTGTATATTTATTGTTTATGTTAAAAATTGAACCTGTAAACACTAATAAATTTCGAGAAACTTTTTGTTCTGTACAGCTTATGTTACAGAGCTCATCGAAACATTTCTTTATGCAACTGAGGCTAATACTGAAATTATTATATATATTAGTTATGGAGGATTCGTATTTTAAGAAATAGAGGTTTTGGGCTCTGTGGTGAAGGAAACAGGTTATTTTTTAAAGTTGCAGAGGACATCATTTCTACTATAATACAAATATCTGGTTATATATCTTCTTAATTCAATTTATAGAAGACTGAAGTTTCTATAAAAGTATTTTGAAGTGAACTTTAATATGAATCTATCAAAATAAATTAAACTTGAAACTTCAATCTTTAAATAAACACTTTCAAATGGTGGCATGGAGATTATTTTGAAAATAATTATATACGTCATATTTTAGAAAACGAATATTGTTAAAAGTGACATCTATAAGTTAATAGAAACATTAAAATACCCTTTAGATTATTCTACAGAAAACAAACAAAGAACAGAAAAAACGGTTCCATCAGAATCTTCATAGATGACGCTTTACTCCAAAATAGAATATTCTTTAAATTAATTATAACTTTTACATAAAACTATTTTCACATTACCATGTTAATTACAATATAATTGTACAATTTGTAAAACCCTCTACAATTACAAATCAATCTGTAAGGAATAATTAATTTAATACTGCAGTTGAACTTAGATTTTCATAAATGAAAGTAGATTATAATTATTAGCGACAAGATGCAAGTTAGTAGTGGCAAAGCCACGCTGAAGCTATTACTGGTTTTAGTATGAATAGGGCGGCTCGCCCAGGGTAGTACCACCCGACCCACGGAAACATCGACGTGAAGTAGCAGTGCGTTGCGTTTCGTTCGGTCAGTGAGAGCGCCAGAGGCCCATTTCCCCGCTCTCTCTCCTCCCCTCTCTATCCTACCCCTTCTCACACTTCCTTCCTTCTCCCCCCAAACACAAGCTGGCAAAGCACTTGCGACACACTTGGTGTTCATATTGTCTATGGATGGCGGTGATCACTTAACATCAGATGACGCGTCTGTTCGTTTGCCTCCTATGATTAAAAAAAATTTGTAAGACAATTTGCAACTTCACTGTTGCGGCTTGTTGCTAGATAGCATTCATTGAGTCTTATATTCTGGAAAAGTTTGCTAAAATTAGGTTATTAGGTACTTGAGCTTTAAATGAATTGTTTTTTAAGTACTGAACAATAGCATTTAGATAGAGCTATCTCACAAAAAATGACTAAATCAAGAATTAGCTTGTTTGAATTGGTTTGAACCGCGGGGAATGTATAATTAAAACATTACTTTTTAAACAAAGTCATAAGTGTAAAAGAATTAATATTTTTAATCATTCTATCGTGAAGTATCTGTTTTTAAAATCTAAATAAGTATTTTATATTAGTAGTAGTATGCTTTTTAAATTCTAAGTAAGTATTTTATATTATGCTTTTTAAATTCTAAATAAGTATTCTATCTTAGTAGTAGTATGCTTAGTTTATCTTCGTTTTTGCGCCAAAATGTATTTATTATAAGCAATATACATTTTGTGTGAATGTTATATCCTTTTAACTATTCTATGATCTTTATAGATGTTTATTTTTTCTTAAAAGCTATAAGATACGTGTTCCCAAGACACATTTATCTCGTAGATAAATCGATTAAGTTTAGAGACAATAATATTATATATTTTTTACATACCATTTTTTTGTCTCGACGACAGTGGTGTTAATTTGATACTTCCAGAATTTCAGTATTTTCCTGGATCAATTTTCTAAAATTAAATCTGGTATAGGTATCTTTATGCCTCATTTTTAGTTTTGTTATGTAATAGATATCTAACATTTCATCGAATATACATTATAACCGTAATAGTATATTAATTTAAATGTCTCTCCTTCAATCGTGCCTGGGTGGCTCACCAGTTATATTAAAAAAGGAATAAAAGTTGATTAAGTTCTAAAAAAAGAATATTCATTTGCAGGTCATTATAATGTTTTATTGAAAATGGGATAAAAGTTGTGTCTGTGAAGCTGTTAAGGCATTGCCAGGCCAATAGCGTAGTCAGTTCGAAAAAAAAAAGTTAACTATGTTGTAGAAATAATATATTGTGTTTGCAGCTCATTAAAATTTGAGTATAATATCATACATCTGTATCAGAGATTATGAAATTTTCACAGAAATATTATGACGCTAATTTTTTTTCTGTTATTCGTCCACTCCTTTGAAGGTTTAGTAACCAAAAATCGATAAAGTATAAATCTATATTTATATAGACGAATATAAAAGGTTTCACCATATTTTCTGCTCTGTTTGTCAAATGATTTCTTTCCTATTTAGTTGCTAACTATGCAGACGATCTTCTTTTTTATAACGAAATTTAAAAAAAAACTTGTTCTCATTAATTTGTAACTAATTATAATTATAACTAGTAGTTAAATGGCCTTGCTAGAAACAGCGTAAACTCTTATAAGTTAAACTTGCATCAAGTTGAAGTTGGCCTTGTAAAAAAATCTAACTTTGTGAACCTACAAAAGGAGCAAAAAATCTAGGTTTCTCATATATGGACACTGTATTTTTAACTTTCTTTTGATTTCTCTCCAGTTAGATATATTTATCGTAATGTTACATATATCTGTAAGAGAATTTATTCCTCATTGTACTACATAAGAAACCGTGATCAATGTTATATGTAGGTAATTGGGTCAAGCAGAGGTCAAGGTTCAGGGCTCGATCAGTAGAATATTTCCTGTAAACTACATCATACATAAGATTATATTACTATTTATTTATAAGAAATCTTAATAGCAAATAGTAGGTAGTGTTAGGTATACAACTTGCTTTTATTTTGCCTATTAATTACAGTAGTTATAAAGAATTATATTTTTTTATTGTAAATATTCTTGGCAAACTTAGTAATTAACCTGTCATTATATAATGTAAAAAATCATTTGACTATGACAGACATTTCTTTCATGATATGATTACATATATACACGATATAAATTGAAAATGAATATTTTTAAGTGTACTACAGTCGATAATCTATACACGTCAATACGATTCATGTGTCTGCTGTGTATCCGGTCTAATTTCCACAACCGATGAATCGTTTTTGATTACACTTTTATTCACAGATCGATAGATTTATATAAGCTTTACTGTCAATATACCTAAGCATATCATTACTCTTTTCATTAGAGTCGAAGCATTCATGTAAAAAAATAATGTACGTTATTAAAATCGATAAAAGATCAAGTTAAGTGTTAATGACAAAATTACAAATCAAGAAATAAAAGACATACTACAAGTAATCGACATCTGGGATTTTGGGCCAAAAAAGATATTCTTTTCCTATGTATCATTGACAGGTTGCGCAGTCATATGCGCGCGCATTTTTCTACCATCTTGAATTTCTATCTCGCCCCCGATAGAACAGGGATCACAGAGGACGTAACAGCTGTGTCCGTGGAACACTGTGGAGCTCCTAATTTATTTTTTAAATATCTAAATACATACATGGAGAAGAAAAGCACATATATATAAAAACTCGACTTGTCCACGCCTGTGGTAATTTTTCTAACAGTACTCTGGCTGTGCATACGTGAGTTACAGAATAACAATACTCAATTATTGATTTTGTGTAACACAAACCCACAATACGGTGATATTTTGTTCGCCATAACTACTTCAGTTTTAATATATGAAGTAGGAACCGTTACTAAAGCGGAATAGTTGGGAATAATCGATAACAGAGTGTAAGTTTGCTTCGCTATCGTGAATATAAAGTAGGGCATTGCCACGAACGTTCCATAGAATAATCCCTTATCCCTAATCGTATCCTCGTATTAGTACAAGGGAAGAAAGAAGACTGATAAAAGGTTAGTATTTTTATGCATATCTTTTATTACTTATCATCAAAATTATTATTTACACTTTGGAATCTACGTTATCATTATATAGATTTGTGTCTTATTTTTCAAAATTTGTCTTGTCGTTTGTTTTAATATCAAAAACTATTTGCATTATTCGTGTAATTTTCTTCACCGTATATATCAGTTCCATAATTACTACCCTTTTCATCCCTACCATCGTTTTAATCTATAATTTCTGGAAGTATATCTTACGGCTCTTTGTTTGAATCTACAAGCTTTTTGGTAGGATAGGATAGAATTGACCTCTAGAAAACTGAACCCCAGTGAGCAGCCATGTGGAGTATTGATGTATTTTAAAGAATTTACAAAGATATCGTTCTCACCTAAATGATAATCTCACCTCTGGATCGGAGCACCTCAATGTTACCTCTTCCCACTTGGCCGTATCCAACGTCAAGCGGCTCGAATCATCGGCGAACAGGTGCTCTTGTTAAAGCACGACACTTTGGCACATGGTAGAAACGTTCCGTCGCTTTGCATTCTGTACAAGATTAACCACGGAGAATAAGATAATTATTTCTTGGAGTGACTTCGGTTAAGCCTCACAATGCCGCGGCAGATTGATAAGATTTCTTATCAACCAATTAGCCACGCCGTCAAATACGAGTATACGAATATTAATGCCTTTCTATTAAACGTAATGTGTCTTGGATATCATAATATTATCCGTAATTTTATTTTCTATGTGTATAGAAGTCGCCTTCATATCTCGAAAGTATAATAATCTCTCTCTTTCTTGAGATCCTATGTCCCTACACTGAGGGCAGAAGGCAGACACGATATTTTCTATCTCGTTGTTACGATGGCTTCACACTAATTTCAAGTAAGTTGAGTCTTAAAGACTCTGCGAACACAAATCTTCCCCAGGTTTAACTAGGTAGATCACGTCTCCGATTACCCTGAGAATTCCAGTCCAATGCCTCTTTGGAAATATGGCTGCCTTTCGCATTGTAATAATAATGTTCCTTAATTATTCTGAATCGTATGGTTTTTTTAGACATTGCATTTTTACCTAATACTCCTAATTATTTTATCTATATAAAATTGAAACCTACAAAACCAATAATATTGACCCTATTTATACTATCATCTTAATTTGTATGCAACGTGCATATAGAAAATTATCCTATCGCTAAGGATGTGACAACAGTCGCATTATCTAAAACCGTTTGTGCCTGATTAAATGTTATACATTAATTGTCAACCGAAAATAGCTCTTATTGCATTTAAAAATATGTACAGTTAATTCGCTTATCACAACTGAAATATAATTCAATTTGACAATGGAATATAGTTATTCTTATGCCGTTACAATGTTCCATAAAGTTTATTTCAACTTACGTTTATATAAAACCGGTTAATGTTTTGCATCTATTGTATTATATCCTTTAGTATGGTATAACGATGTAAACGAGAAGGTCGTGAAAACAATAAAAAAAATGGAAACGATATACGAACATGCTGTTAACGGGAAAGATGAAGAGGTGACCTAATTTCCTTTATTGATTTCAAATTGGAATCTTTGTAATAATGTGAGTTTGTTTTTTTACAGATGACTGGGGATGTTAAATGGCAGAAAGATGCTGCGGATCAGAATTTTGATTATATGTTCAAATTGCTTATTATAGGAAACAGTTCAGTGGGAAAGACTAGGTAAAATATTCTGCATTATTATTTCAGTTTAAGAGTTTACATGCGATATTATGGAATTAATTTGTTGGCTTTAGAATCCTTATTATATAACGTTTAAATCAATGAAAAATACTATTATCAACAAATTTCTAATTTCATTTTCAGTTTTCTGTTTCGTTATGCGGACGATTCATTCACATCAGCTTTCGTGTCGACTGTCGGCATCGATTTTAAAGTAAAGACGGTCTTTCGCCACGATAAACGTGTGAAGCTTCAGATATGGGTACGTGAATTCCTTAGCTATACTTCTATACTAATATTATAAAGAGGTTTGTGACGTTGTGAGTTTGTGACGTTGTGAGTTTGTGACGTTGTAGGAGGTAATAATCGCAGAAACTATTGGCCCGATTAAAAAAATTATTTCAGTGTTATATAGCTCATTTATCGAGGAAGGTTATAGACTATATATATCATCACTAAGACCAATAAGAGCGGAGCACTAATGAAAAATGTCTTAAAATCGGTTTTTTTTTCCTCTTGAGAGCTTCCGCTGCGTGTTACTTTTAGCCCAAAGTAACTATTACTACGCGGACGAAGTCGCGGGCAGGAGCTAGTTTAATATACATCAGATTATATTCAAAAATACGTAATTGATAAGTAGTACTTTTTTCTTGTGATCATTTCTTAATATCCACTACATTATATTATATATATATTTTCTGCTTCTTTAAGACAATGTATAATTTGGTGTTCTTTAACCGGAGAATAATTAATAGATATAATACTTGATTATATATCTTTTGTCATACCTTCACTCGTTTTCAGGTATGATAGTGTAACTATATAGTTAGCTATATACCCATGTCATAAGGTTATGCATAATTATAGCTGTATTTTATGTTATACTAAAAGGAACTTCTAATAAAAGTGATTTAAAATAATAATCTTTGTATTAATTCCAGGACACTGCTGGACAAGAGCGATACCGTACTATCACTACAGCATACTATAGAGGTGCAATGGGATTCATACTCATGTATGACATTACAAACGAAGAGAGCTTCAACAGTGTACAAGATTGGTAAGTTATATTCAGTAGTGATAAAAGGTGTAAGATTGATTATTTCTTTCTATGGACATAACTGATCCAGTTGCAATACTGTCTTAACAGTTCTTTAACTAAATTAACATTGTGTATTAATTTTACGATAAAAAATATATGGAGGGGTTGTTGAGGCGTGTATGCTTGGTACACATATGCGTCTCAACAACTCAAACATATATGAATACTTAGCTAGGTTAGCCAAGATAGGTCGCGAGTTTGCATGTAAGACGAGGTGTGCCGTGCACCCTTGAGCTAGTTGCCCAAATAAAATCGGCTGAGTGCCTTAACCTTTAAGTACTGACGTGGTTTAGTCATATCGTAAATGGTGACGTGACGTATCTCAGACGGCTCAAGAACAAATCGATAAACATCATTAATTTTTACAAATTTGCCCATTATTTACTTGTATTATTATCCGTTTATTATTATTCTATTAAAGAAGTGCAAAAAAAAAAACGATACGTTCATATGAAATTCGTCTTTATTAGTTACAAATTAAATAACCTATATTTCGCTCACCTAAAAAATATATATTATAATCTTAGCTACAATAGAATCATTTGGATATTTTTTGGCAAATTTCTAATAATTAAAACATTAGTCTAAATTATAATATTGCTTCGCAAATCACAATAATATTTTGGAACAAATTACTTGTCTACACAGTCCACGCATATTGTTTTCGAACAGCCGAGACAAATAGGCTTGCTGCATTCAATGCAATTGTACTTAGTACGTCTTTTCAGTCTTGATGGGCAGATTTTGCATGTTTTTCTCGCTGCTTCTGTACTTTCAGAGGGTACTGTTTCAGGTTCCGGAGGCTTATTTGGACCTAGAACGCGTGCGATTGTCAATCGCAATTCTCTCGGCAATCGGTTATTGTATACTCGACGTTTCAAGTGTGGCAAAACTAAACTATAAGCAAGGTTTTGAAGAAATTGTGCTCTAGTAACATCACGGACATTAGCGCAGGTCTTATACAGCGCGTAGGCGTTGACTCCACTCATATCCAACACCCTGAAAAAAACTGCAAGTGGCCAACGCCTGGTTCTACGATTTGATGAATAATTGGAACATTTTTTGTCAATTTCATCGACTCCTCCTTTTGTTTTATTGTAATCTAATATTATTTCCGGCTTTTTTGACAGTGAATCCAATTGCTTTGTGTGGTGCATTGAAGATATCAATAGCACTGCTTTTGACTTTTTAGGGACGTATGAAACAATAGTAAAGTCTTTCGTAAAACCATGTAACGATGATTCAGGCTGGCGAGTTTTAGATGCTTGGAATTCTGGTGGGATATGCCTTTTATTTTTTTTCAGCGTTCCAAGATATGTCAGTCCCCTATGTTTCAACTGTTCCATCAATTCTATAGAGCTAAACCAATTGTCGGCTGTAATATTTCGATTGGTGTTTACAAAATCCTTACACAATCGCAAAACAGACTGAGTTGGTATGGTGAGCTTTCTCTCAGTTTCGGCTAGTCCTCGCCCATCGGAGTCCTTTCCATGGTAAATGTATGCATTATATACATAAAAAGTTTTTGCATCACACACAACTAAAATCTTCAGGCCATACTTGGCAGGCTTCTTGGGCATATAAATAATAAATTTGCATCTGCCTCTAAATGGAACTAACATTTCATCTACACATAGATACGCTCCGGGAGTATATGCCGTCTTGCAATTGGCAATGAACAGTTGAAAAATTTCCGAAATTGCAGCCAACGTGTCCGTTTCAAGGCGTTGTGATCTAGTAGTACTGTCATCGAAACGAATGTAGTTCAAGAGGGTGAGAAATCGGAATTGAGACATCACGCAATGAAAAATTTCACGTCCAGAACCATCAGTAGCAAAAATACTTTTGGTGTTCTCGTGATTTGATTTGAAGACGGAGGTATAAAATAGTGAACCCTGGAAAGCTTTCATTTCTTCACGATCGATAGGTCTTAGTTCAATTTTATTTGGGTTTTTATACTTTGTGCGGACTTCTGATAATTTTTGATTAGTACAGGTAACAATCTTATCAATCATAGTAGTGTCAAATAACTCAAGCCATAGAGATTCCGAATCCACAAATGTTTTGGGCCGCTGTCGAGGAATATCAACAATGTTATGACTTGCTGTACGACTCGATCTGGTAACTGGTTCTTCACACGACCACTTGAAACCATTTTTTCCATAATAATACTGATTACCCGATGAAATTGAAATCGAACTTACGGTTGCAGGTCCTGAAATTTGGTTGGCGTCGAGAGGAGACACGCTGGTCGGTCTGTTTTCTAGCTGATTTTCATTTTCCTTATTTTGTTCATCTTCTGACTGCTCAGATTCCGTTTCGTGATCAGATTGTATAAAGAAATCTGGGTCTGCTTGATCATCGTCAACATCGCTAAAATCGCCCTCAATTTCCGTTTCTAACCAACATTGCAAAGTACTTTCGAAGTCCTCACTGGCAGCCCAAGCCACTCTTTTTCTTTTGCGGCTATTTTTTGAAGTGCTTGGTTGATCCATCTAAAAAAATACAATAAACAATGACGTTACGTCTTGTAGACACTTAGGAAGATACACACTAATAATGATCTGACGTCTGACAGACCCGCACCATTAATACTGACCCTACGTCTGAGAGACACTACGCAGCTCCAAAGCCGAACGTGTAGTCGCGCCGCTAGTGAGCACTCGACTGATTGACCGTCGTATTCAATACCGAAGGTACACGGAACGGCGCGGGGGTATCTTTAACATCTTCGAAATAAGGCTTATTTTTGTTAACTCACCGTCTATGAGACACCCACGTCAGTACTTAAAGGTTAAGCGCTCGCCTTAGTAGTTTGGTGAAGCTGTTAAGACCTTGCTAGGTTCAAAAAAAAAAAACCGTGTGTATTATGATGTAATAAGAGCTATTGTTTCTACACTATTAACAGTATTTTTTGTTTCAATCTGTTTCTATCCACTGTAAAGTATAAGCCTCTTTCATTGTATATTATTCTAATCTGTCTAAAGGTCTGTCGTATCCAATTTATCTCCATTACGTGTATCACATTGTGAGCCCATATAATTGGCGACCGGCCCTCCCTTTTATGACCAGTTCTGTGTTCTAGTCCAGTGCTGCCTTACGCCACCATTTCTGTAGTATTATCTCTGAACAACAAACTTTGATCAAATAAACAAGCCTTTATAATAATAACCGTTCACATTTAATATTGTATGTTGGTTCACAAACATTTATGTACTCTGTTCTTGTAGATAATGATTAAATTTATTACGATTATTTTATATATTTATAAGTAGTCCGGTGAAGCTGTAAAGTCTTTGCAAGGCAAATAGCGCAGTCAGTTCGAAAAAAAAATTACGTATTTGTTAGTGTCCGTATCTATTGAAATAATGTATAGGCAGTTATTTATACAATGTTTTGAACGATTCACTAGTATGATTTATAACACAAGTAATATAAAAAAAATACCTTACTACCAAAAAAAGACTGGAAAAATTTAAATTTGGAACATAATGTTTTTTAATTTTTTCCTTTTGTTCAACATAAACTTGATCATGAAATAGGTTGCATTATACTAATTTCTCTACTATATCTGTTGTATATAAACAGGGTGACACAAATTAAGACTTATTCTTGGGATAACGCGCAAGTGATTCTTGTCGGGAATAAGTGCGACATGGAGGAAGAACGCGTGGTTAGCGCTGAACGCGGCAGACAACTTGCTGATCAACTAGGTGTGGAATTTTATGAGACCAGTGCTAAGGAGAACATCAATGTTAAGGTACTAATATGCTATTTATCAGTAAAATACCTTAAAGCATGAAGATATATATCATACATATATACATATATACTTTATATTATGCTATAATTTAATTACATTCAATATTATAGTGGACGCTACTTTTCGCTTCCGTGTGGAATTGATTGAGCACAACTAGGCGAAAGTGCTTAATAGTATCCACTATAATATTCAATGATGGATTTCCACAAAGTAACGCCTTCTTCAATCAAATTGAACACATTTTTTTATTTTATTATTCACTTTTATACTGTGGCATAGCTTCTGTAATTTATTTACTGTATGAAGTAGCCGTTATTCGTCCCAGTAATCAGCTGATGTTAAGTGTAAAGCTATTCTGAACCTGCCACAGTCTAGAGATCAGTTATTATTAGGTTACTGAGATACTGAAGCTCCATATGCGTAGCCAAAAATATTCTGCGAATTCAATCAGAAGTAACACTTGTCAACCATTAGTAGTTACTGTGATGTCGCACAAGTTCTAACGAATTTTGTGTGTATTACTTACTTCGTGTTTAAGATTTAATTGTTCTCTGAACAATAACTAAAAATGTCAATTAAGTGGAGCCGTCTTAGAGAGATACGGTTACATTCTTCGGGCAGTTCATTTTTATTATAATTTTCTCATTCACAGCAGCTTTTATGCGTTTATTTATTTATATATGCCTAAAATACATAAAATTATATATATTCGGATCTACTTTCAACTCTCGATGATCACCTTTGTAGAATATTAACTGTATTATACTTTTTTTATCTGTATAGAGATGTACAATTTTGTTTAATATTTTCAGACCGTTTTCGAGCGACTGGTGGATATAATCTGCGACAAGATGTCAGAGAGTCTCGACTCGGAACCAGCCATGCTGGCAGGCGGAGCTCGTGGCCAGCGTCTAACAGAACAACCTCAAGGAAATAGCAACCCGAACTGCAACTGTTAGGATCATTGTAATATGACAAGGATTTAAAAACTTCCCTTATGAAAGACCAAATATTCTGCCTTGAACAAGATTACTTCATTTCAATATTAACTAAATGACAGTTAACTAATGAAAACTGAAAGGTTCCTTTCTTGAATATTAATGCTGTTCTGTTTTCCACGCTGATGGTCACATAATGTCAAAATATTTCTTCATGTTTTACGAGAAAAATGTATGTATTATGCATTATATTAGCACTTGTTGAAAACGTCATATTTTATATAATAAAAAAAATCTACTATTAATGGAATAAAAAGGCTCGGGCAATTAATTTTGATTGAAATTCAGTACGTAAAAGGCATCTATAGTAAAATGAAGTTATACATATATCTAACTAAATTTATTGTTATATATTTGTGCAGCAAAATATGAACTATAATAATTAGTATTATTATTCTATAGGTGTTAGATGAAAGGTATCAACATGTATTGCAAGCTGGAGTAGGGATCTGATACTTTTTATACTCTTTGATATTTTATGTTTGACGAGATTTCTTTAAGAGAAATTTGACTATATTCAATTATTTATAGAGTATAAATATTACAACGACATAATTTTATTATTAAAAAAATATCTTAAAAAAACTTTCATAATATGATCTAAATTTATTATTAAAAAAAGATCTTTCCTTTAGAGATGAAGTAAAAACCAGTTTTAAAATTATTTCTATTCAGATTTTGATATTTATTTAGTCAAATATATTAAAAGTTATTGTAGAGGCGCAAAGTAAATTTAGGTAAACATAGTTTGGTATTATTTATGTACCTTTACCCTTGTGACTATAATTTTGCTTCTTATGCATATTCTATAGTTAGAAATAAATTCATGACAACTATCATATATAGAGAGATATCGCTTGATTATTTAATGTAGTTAGCATTATATGTGAAAACTATTTAAAAAAATGTTATTATGAAGTTATATAAACTAAATGTGGACATTTTTAAGCGTGTATTCATTATACATTTGTGCTTCATTCACCCTCGGCCTGAAAAATATATACAAATTGGTAATAAACTGTTACCAAATATATTTGTAAATACATTTATCAGTGTATAAATAAAAAAAAACTGTATAGTATTATATCTATTTACCTGTGTAATCTGTTTGTACTCTTGTTACTACTATGCTATGTTAATGTCTAATTATATGTAGATGTCTACTTGGACAGTGTTTTAGGATAATTAAGGACAGTTAATGCAGTTTTAGTTATTTTAAATCATCTCGGGATATCTATTACTGGGTATTAACTGTCATAACGTATATAGGGATGATCGATATTCATCTATGTTGAAGAAACATCGATGTTTAGCTGAAAAACATCGACGTTTTGATTGACACATCTATATCGAAATGTCAATATATTCTTTAGAGTCATGTAACGTTGCATGTTAGTACAGCTAGTGCTAGGGTCTAGATGACTATCAAATTTAACTATTTTACACTAGATTATACTAATCAAGGTTATCGAAGTAAGTCGTACGAATAGTTATATCTTTGCATTTCCTAAGCGAAAATGGAAAAGGAAACAGCTTCAGAAAGGCTTGGTTCAAAGCTGGGCAACTCCTGTAGCAGCAACTGAACAGGCAATATGGAAAACAACCGATATAGTTCGTTTTTTTTACAGACAGTTTTATTTGCTAGTAAAAACATCGATGTTTGTCGTACATCGATGCTTTTAAACCGATGGTAACATTGATGTCAACATCGATGTTTTTCTAATATTGGTCATCCCTAAATGCGTATATACTTTGGTAAGGAAGCGATCCCTTCCCATTAGGTTAACACTAACTCTACTTATCTCTAGAAGACATAGACAATACAATTTATATCAAATTCTGTTAAACATGAGCACACTATATTTTTAGAATCTAATTATTAGGTAACATTAGTTAAGATATGTCAACATCTTTTCGATGGGATATTTAACAGATATACGTACGCTGTTTGTTATGGTGATTATTTTAAATAATACGGTAATTATTTCGTAATATATCTAAGTATATTATTATATGTTCTACCGTCAAAGAAAACTGCTATTTTTATGGAAATCGCTATGCTATCTCTAAGTTATTAAGTAAACAAACAGATCATGTTAAACCATTCGAAACATAATCCAACTTAACAACTTGATTGCCCGAAATAATTATTTTATTTGTTCTATCAGTACATCTTCAGAAAATAGTAAAAAATAATAAAATAATATCTAAAAGATTCTAAAGTCAATTGAATGACATCAATTATACTAATTTTGTGGAATCAAAGTCACAGTATAGAAACACTGAGTTATTTATTACAAAGAAAAAATTAGATTACTCTCAGTCGATAGGAACACGTAGAAATGTCGGAATTAGAAAAAAAAATTTGAGCATCAAATTAGAATGCAAAATCGCATCACGTAGTGACATGCTTATTATAGAATATGTTTAGAAAATGTTTAGTAGTCGCCTTACGCTGGCAACACTAAATAATGTTGTGTAACCAGTCACGATTTTCAATCTCAATCATTAAGTTTCAACCGCATATCATCGTCATAATTAACTATCTGTTTGAGATATCATAAAAAATGTAATCGATTAGATGTATTCGTATAATGTATGTTAAAGTATTTGTTGTGTGTTGAATAATGGAATTATTTAATGATACACCGATGTAAAAGATTCACGAATATAAAGTATTATGATATATTAAAAATATTGTCTTTGAAATTGTCTTATTGCTTATCTTTTATTTTTATACCAAACAAGCGGGCGCATCGAACGTTGTCCTGCTTTGATAATAAAAAGAAATCTAAAATTCAACCGCAGCGCCACATACCGGGTCCAGTTGTGAATCTAAACTATTCTCAAATCCACTGGAATACGCACACAAAATTTCAATAAAATTCGTCCTGCTGTCTAGGAGGAGTTCAGTGACAAACACACTTACAGAAGAAATTTATATATAAAAATGATTTCCGCAACTTCCTTCACATCTTTTGTTGTCCCAACTGTTTCTGTTTATATCTCAAAGAGATAACAGGCAGTGTTCTCGTCCAAAGCTCACAGGCAGCTCGACTTTTTTTGATACTTCAACATTTAACGCTATATTTCAACTAATTTACAAAAAACCTTTACAAATTATATGCCTGAACCATCCTCGTGAAGTACTCTATCTATTAATAAAATCCGCTTAGTAGTTTTTTTTTATTATCGCAAACAGAAAGAGAGACGTGGCGGAGTACTTTTTTTATAATATGTAATGATTTAATCATATACATTTCCTTACACAGTTATTATATTGGTTAATAGTTAAATGATATAGTCTTTTAAATCCACGAATTGACGTAGGTCAATTACAATTTAAAAGAAGTTTCTGTCTCAATATAGATTGGATCTATTCTTCGAAAACAGTATCTTTTTCTGGATGCAATTTGTCCCTATGTCCTTTTCTATACCTTTAATAATGTGTGTAAAATTTCATGATAATACATTGAGTAGTTAAGATGTGAAATAAATAAATAACGAACAAATTAACTAATGTATACATTTATAACATTAGTTATTTACGATTTTTCACACAGACAATTAAAAAAAACCGAAAGCAAAAAAAAGGTGCGGACCAAGAGTCTGCAAAACAGAAGAATAAGTAGAAATAAAAAACTAGTTACTAAAACAAAATATCATCCGCGATTTCCGTTGTATTAAAACTTTATATATTATATAACCTGGCGCCATTTTCTTGTGAATTATACAAAAATGATTACATTTAATATTAGTACGGTAAAATCTCAAAATGTGTCTGATAGAACGAGATAATATCCAATAACAACGGCGGCCACTGAGTAGTCAGCAGTCCATCGCCGATGGTTGCTGGCAGACTGGCTTGCAATTTAGCTATGTGAAATTGGCACCCCGCTATTAAAACATATTATGAAGATTCCATTTCATAGTGCTTTGCCCGTTTGTGCCCATGTGTACCGATTTTATTTTCATTTTTACCTCAAAGTGGCAAAAGTTATCAGTATTTTACCAGCATCCGATTTTGAGATATCAAAATTGTGTTAACGGGGTTCGATTCTAAATTTTTTAATATTGTTTTTTATTTAAACGCAGTCAGTTTAAAATAAAACAAAAATGTGTAAATGAAGTTTGTAGTGCTAATATATGTGCTAGGTCAATAGCGTAGTAGTCAGTTCGAGAAAAAACGATAAAAAATGTTTGACATTTTTGTGACTCAATTAATTTCGCTACAAGAAGACATGCATAGGACACAAAGCTTCTTCTACAATCAAATTCGTGACGTCACATATGTATAATATATTTAAAACTCTAATACGATAATTTTGCAAATAATAAGTTACATTTATTTCATTGTTACTGTACATGAAGCGGCAATACATTTAAAGCAAATGACCGTGTGACATCGATGATAATATCTTTCATTACAAAAAGCCACTAACAAATACAAGCAGATGAATAAAAAATAATAACAGGTTTTATATATTACGAAGATTTATACTTCAAGAATTGCAGCTAGATGTTTACGGAACTCCTATGCTTGAGAACTATAACGAGTTTTTTTTTATATTATAGAGGTAGACGAGCAGGTGGGTCACCTGATGTTAAGTGCTCACCACCGTCCATAGATACTTGCTACACCAAGGTAGTTGCAAGTGCGTTGCCAGCCTGTGTATGAGGAGGGTGGTAAGGAGGGAAGAGGAGAGGAGGAAGGTGAGGAGATGTGGGCCTCCGGTACTCTCACTGACCGAACGAAACGCAACAATGCAAGCACTGTTACTTTACGTCTGTTTTCTGTGAGAGGGTGGTGCTACCCAGGGCGAGCCGACCCATCCATGCTGAAGCCAGTAATAGCTTCAGCGTGGCTCTACCACCTACAATTGATTGAAGACAATATTTAATTTACCTAACATTGTACCAGACTATGTCCATTTAGTAGGTGGTAGAGCCCCGCTGAAGCTATTTTTGATTTCAGCATGAATGGGTCGGCTCCTCCGGGGTATTACCACCCCTCTCACAGATAACCGACGTGAAATAACAGTGCTAGCATTGTTGTGTTTCGTTCGGTCAGTGAGAGAGCCGGAGGCCCACGTCCCTTCCTCTTTCCTTCTTTCCCTTTCCTTCCTCTCCCCCTTCTCCCATATACAGGCTGGCAACGCACTTGCGACGTCCCTGATGTCGCTAGTGTCTATAGACGGTGGTGATCACTTAACATCACGTGACCCACCAGTTCGTTTGCCTCCTTTGATAAAAAAAAAAAAAACGAAAAACAAAATTATTGGTATACCAGTTCTAATTAAAGTAATGGATATTTTATGTCCATGGACAAAAGGTGACTAAATTTTGTATGATATGACTTGATCTATTATCTTTATTGTAATATACATAAAAAGTTTCATTGATTGTTTAGTTTATGTAAAATACTTTATTTACAAAGATGAACAAATGGTAACCTATAAATAACAAGATAAGAATACGCTTTATCGAAATTGATTAGGGACTTTTTGTTATTGTATGAGACGAAACTGTAACCTTTTTCTCCTTCAATAACCTAATAAAGGTCAAAAACTTTTAGTGCTATCATCAAATTATATTCTTTAGTTTTAAAATAAAAAACAAAAGAATTTAAAATCTTATAAATCATTCTACCACCTACATGTGGTTTTTTGTCAGTTCGTGCGAAGCGTCGAAAAATAATATCAAGATTCATTGTTTTTTTTAATAATGTCTCTTATGATAACACTTTGCTCCTATGTATATTTAAATGGCCAGTGCCCTGTTTTTCTCGATAGAAACGTCCTGCAATTTATATTCTCGGATCTAATTTTTTATCGCTTTACCGATAATCTGAAACATGTAGTATTCAATATGTAATATACGCCATATGTAAACATACTGAAATACATTATCACAATAATATAATGTGTTCAATTATAAGATAAAACTTATTATTTTTTTTACGAGGTGTTTCATACATTTATTTTAATTTTAGAAATTACTTATATTATTCAATAAAACCTTTTACCGTAGGAACGTAGTACTACTATATCCCCAACAGATGGCACTGTTACGTAAAAAATTCAAAGATGTTCATAGGATAAAATAATTCTAAATAATTACATATTTATTTATTTCTATAATATGTATGTTTTAGTAACATATTATAAGTATCTTATACACACTATTCATATGTATAGTTATCATCTATACTCTATACATATAATAAAAATGTATAAAAATACATATAGTAAAAGTGTCTGTATGTAATATCAAAATAAAAATAATTGACTGATTGGGTATGAAAGTATACAAGATCCTGATAACAAAAATACAATTTTTGAAATTTTTGTCTGTTTGTTTGTTCCGGGTAATCTTCGAAACGGCTGGACCGATTTTGACGGAAATTTCACTGGCAGATAGCTAAAATTACAGCGGGTGACATAGGCTACTCTAAACTAGATTAAGTGTTAACCCCGGCTTTGTCTGTAATTCTATCTCCAAAACGGATGGACCGATTTGCACAGAACTTTTACCAATAGATAGCAGATATTATAACAAGTAATTTAGTGAAATTTAATTAAGACTAACTGTTAATCGTGGCTTCACCCGTAGTACTATCTCTAAAACGGTTTAACTGATTTTCAATAAACTTTCATTAGCAGATAGCTGACTTTACGAAAAGTAATTCAAGTAATTTTAGTTTATACTAGCTGTTAATGATGGTTTCACCTGCTGTACTATATCCAAAACGGTTTCACAGATCTTAAAGAAACTTTCATTGACAAACAGCTGACTTTATAAACAGTAATTCAAGTAATTTTAGTTTATACTAGCTGCTAACCGTAGCTTCGCCGGACTACCGTACTATATATGTATATAGTACTAACTATCTCCTAGACGCTTAGATTGACTTTCACGGGACTTTCACTGGTAGACAGCGCATTTTAGAAAAAGTAATTGAGGTTATTCTATTTTAGACTAGCTGTTACCCGCGACTTGGTCTGTATGAAATTTAGCATGATTTCAACTCATTCTTTATTTTTCATTAGAGAAATAATTATCAGCCTATTGTTTACGTTTCGACATTTTAAATTATTAGTAAGTTCGAAGATAGACGAAGTTTTCCCAATAAGATCTTAAACTATAAACGTATTACGTAAAGAGTTCCATAATACAATTTCTTGCGGAACAGACAAGCGTTTATGTTTTTATAGTCCCAAAATTTTAATTACAATAGAAATGTATATTAAATGAAATGTAAAAGTGAATCTTTACAATAATATTTTAAGTAATTGTTTCATTAGTTCCTTATGCAGTGTAAGTGAGCACTGAGGTAAATGTGCACTTTACATGTTTTTAAAAAGAATTTCTATAATTGTACATTGTCTCACAATTTTATAATTATTTAATACAATTTAAAAAAACGCGTGCGGAGCTGCGGGTGCAGCTAGTATTAAGTAAAGACAAAAAAACATTTGATCCCATTTTGCTCTTTGCTCCAAATTCAATATTTAATATTACTGGGATTATTATCTACTCTATGTATTAAAAATGTACTAAACCAAATGTTTAATTTAAATATATACAAACATATTTCTTAAGGTACCTAAATTTTTAAAAATCATTACTTAGTATTTGAATACTTAATTTTTTTACCATAATGATATATATCACAGTACGTTAACCTTTCGAAGATTGATTAAACAGGACGGGTGTACGTTTCGTTTTTTGTATAAGTTGTTAGATTAAAATATCTGTTTAACTTATCTTGACTTGTGCAAATAATACGATCTTTTTGTAAATTCGTTTTTCATGACTCTATAAATAGATATCTAATCATTTGTATAGACTAATAAATTGACGTGGCAACTTGTTTATTTTGTGATTTTTAGATGTTTGGCTATTTCAAAATATTGTGAATATATTAAGTAGTAAATTATTTCCGTATCTATGCGATGTTACAAATTTTAATAATGTTACAACAGAATTAGCTAAATACGTCAACTGAATATCGAACGTACTAAATGAGAGGTATTTTTGTTTCTGTCACAGGCGTCCCTCGTTCAGTAATTGCGTGACAAGGGAATCGGACTAATCAGCGAAATGTCACTCAGATTACCTGCGGTTAAGCAAGGACATATTTTCACTTAGGCTCTGAAGCCGGGATGAAAAATTTCGTTGCTTTGACACACTTGTTCACATATATATGTATCATGAAATGCTTATTTAGTTTTTTTTATTTATAGAAATCCTATTTTTATTTCGCTTACTTTGTAGACCCGATATTTTCATTAAGGACAATAGATTAGGAAAAAACTAAAAAAGTATCGATCTTTGAAAGTTAAAAAAAATCTTGCACTTCTTATATGCTACGAATTTTGTTTGAAACAATTGTGTAAGCACGCAAATATATTTTAGGTACTCCAAAGTTCTGTATGTATGTTTATTTTATTTCCGAGAATACCTCAGAAAAGCAGAAATAATTCTGGCATTAAGCTATGGCAATCTGTAAGCAGGGTGTAAGGGGTAGCGAGTAATATCTTAAGACTTGAGACACCCAAGCCAACCTCACCTGCACGTGGTGCACCCTGCTGATCAACGAATGAGGCAATGGCGATAGCGGAGTGGTAGGGTTATACAGCCCGGCTGGGTCGCAACCACCATGTACATGGCGAAAAAGCCCGTCATAGTGACTCGCTTTTGTGCGTCGCGTTTCGGGATCAGCCTGTGCATATCCAGTACCTGGTGACTTTCGTCATTATGGCCGGCATGACAGCGGCGACCGACGATGGATAATCTGTCTCTCGGTGGTTGCCACTGTTCTTGGATTGTACTATACTTACCATCAGGCATAGTGCAGTCACTTTGTCGTGCTTCAATAAAAAAAAAAGCATTTAATACAAGCTCAAAAGCAATAGTTCTTTTATAAAATATTTAGCAAATATTTATTTGCTCTGTCAAGGCGTAAATAATAATTTTAGGTATGAATATTAATATAGATTGTAAATATATATTAACTGGGAAATTTTCATTAAGAGCCTAACTGGTTTAAAAACAAAAACATCTGCTAGATTTGTACATTTCTAGTATAATAGTATAGATATCCCATATTTTTATAATTATTATATATTCTCACTTTTAATTTAATTATTTGTTGACATTTCTGTTCGCTTGATGAGGGGTATTTTTGATACTTGCATATTATGCAAAATTCAAGAATAAAATAAAGGGCCTATAGTAACATTAATTACGTAAGTATTTATCAAAATAATTTTCTTTTTTGTGACTGGATCTGACTATATACATTGGACCTTGTGGTTACATTATCTAGAGGTGCTCGCGCTTTAAGAATCACTTGTTATTATGTGATGCTATTTTTTTAATTAACATTTTTTGTCAGAATGGTTTATTGATGTCGAAAGGAGTATGTATAAATATTCTTCATGATTATATATCACCGGCGATTCATTGAATGATATAAAAGTTAATACGCGACAGCTTCATCTTGTGATGAATTATAGTATAAAAACCTTCTCCGTGAGATAACAGTGTTATCTTTTATAGTGATTAATCATAGAGTTTTTTTATTTTACCCATTTCACATATAGTAACTACTAACGTCATCTTTAGATAGACTAGATTATAAATCGCGCGACTTCATCTGCGGTATTTACTATCGTAATAATACATTGTACGTACAGAGGAAAAACGTATAAAAAAATATTAAACTTTGCTTAGAAAATTTCATGTAAATAACGTTAACTTCCGCTGTACTACGTTGCCTCACAAAAAAAAATCTTACCGTGTAGTAATTATATAATTTTATATTCTTAAAAAAATTAATAACCATATTAAATGATGATATGTTGATATTTGTTTTGAAACAAGGACCTAGTGTTTAAGAATTAAAAATAAAAAAGTGTGTGTGTACTTATATAATACTACAGTTATACTTTTTTGGCAGAACAAGATTAAAATCTTTTCCAACATTTTATCTTTCGTCTTATTCTACGTTTGTAGAAAAAACGACACTAACAATAGAAAAAAGGTATTTAATACATTGAAAGTTTTAATACAAAGAATCAAAATGTTGATTATAACTAACTTCAGGGTGTCGGTTTTTCGTGAGTGTATGCGCGCATCGTAAAATTTACTCTCATCATTTTTTCCTAATGCGCCAAAAGAAGTATAACTTCAATAAAATGTAAATGAAATCTGTCCAGCAGTTTTTGCATGATACACGAGACGAGAAATCTCTATCATTTTATTAATACAACCAGCCTCTGCTCGCGACTTCGTTCGCGCGGGCAAAGTAATATGCAGCGAAAACTCAAGAAAAAAAACACTTCTATTTTTGAACATTCTTCATTGTTGCTCCGCTTCTACTGGTCTTAGCGTGATGATATATAGCCTATAACCATCCTCGATAAATGGGCTATATAACAATGAAAGATTTTTTCAAATCGGACCAGAAGTTCCTGAGATTACCCCCCACAACGTCACAATTCACAACGTCACAAACTCACAAACTTTACCTCTTTATAATCTAATATTAATAAAGCAAAATCTTTGTACCCCTTTTTAACGTATTTCCCGTCGATGGGTGAACTTGAAATTTGGCATAGTTAAAGTTTATATGGCGGAGAAGTGCAGAAAGCTGTTTATTTTATATAAAATGCATTAGAAGTACATTAAATTAATTAAAATATGCACTACTCATACTACTACTCGAATTTTACACAACATGTACACACATATAAATAAAAAAGACATTTTGACAGCCGTCAATAAATACGAAGTTCAAAAGAGGTTGCTATGCTCGACTGTATGTATTTTTTAACTCTTACGTTCCAATTACCATTTTTCATCTTACATTCAACAATGATATTATAAAATATATCTATTATTGTAATGTTTATTATTTTTTATGGCGAACTCACTTCAAATGATGATTTAATAAAAAAAAAATGAGCCAAATAATACATTGTATAATCAAAATAAGGATTTTGTTCATAAAAGTAATCCATGACTTAGACCTCCGCGGTTACAATTGTTGTAGTAACCGTTGTAGGTGGTAGAGCCCCGCTGAAGCTATTTTTGGTTGCAGCATGAATGGGTCGGCTCCTCCGGGGTAGTACCACCCCTCTCACAGATAACCGACGTGAAATAACAGTGCTTGCATTGTTGTGTTTCGTTCGGTCAGTAAGAGAGCCGGAGGCCCACGTCCCTTTCTCTTTCCTGCTTTCCCTTTCCTTTCCCTCCCCCTTCTCCCATATACAGGCTGTTAACGCACTTGCGACGTCCCTGATGTCGCTAGTGTCTATGGACGGTGGTGATCACTTAACATCACGTGACCCACCAGTTCGTTTGCATCCTTTGATATAATGAAAAAAAAAAAAAGAATGTTGCAATTCAACCTCACCATTTGATTGTATTGTGCATCCATTACTTTTCCAAACGATAATAACGGGCATATCAATATTTCTCATAATGAACAGACTTCATTTAATTCAATATCACTCAGTAATACCACCCACCCATAGTGTCGTGTAAGATTAATCGAAAATTATGTCATGGGTTGCGATAAATTTCTTTATTTTCATATAGTTGTGTTTGCTTAACATTTGTGAGCTTTACCACGTTGTTTTTGTTTCAAATTTATAATTAATCTCAATTTTCATTTACACATAGACTTTTTTAAATGTTTATATAATTAAAGATCATGTCAGATGGCAAATAACTGAATAGCCATGATGAAAACCTTTCATTATAGAAGTATACCCTTTGACAAAAGAGCCCTAATTAGAAATCAATTAACTATGGTCGAATGTCGACGACTGGGCGCCTACTAGTATTTATAAATATATAGATAATTGCTAATCGCACAAATCTTTATGACTGTAGAATGAGCACCTAAAATTAATAACCGATGTAATAAAAACGAAACAAGTTGAAACAGAGGACGATATAAGACACAATATCGCCGGTGCCAAGACGGAGGTTATTGAATTCCTTTGACCTTGTTATTGATTATGCATCTTTTAATACGAGAAAAGATGAATCTAAGGTCGAATGGGAGACAAGTGACCTTTAAATTTTGTAGATGTCTCTAAGTGAGGCAACGCTTTAAAAATGTAACATGTAAATTATAGTGTTATTTAAAGTAAATGTTTCTATGACCAAATAAAAACTATATTGTGGGTGTTATGTACCTATTAATTAAATTTAATAATATCACACAATAAACACTTTATTGTATAATGATACTAGTTGATCCGCGCAACTTTATCTGCGTGAAATCGGTTGCTTATCGGTTCTAATTGTATTTCCAAACTCGAAAAATTTTAAAAAACCTAGAACTCGATTACAGCGACTCCCACCGCTTCCAATTGTGAAACCAAACAATTCAGGGACTTACTCAAACACATACCTAGTTTTTTTTGTTCTTAGAACTGACCTAGCAAGGCCTTAACACCTTCAACGGACTACTGCCAAACCGAGATAACAGAGCAAGATGTGGAGCGTTCGGCAAGCGGGGTGCATTTAATACGAAGGTACCCAAACTTGTTTAAAGCAAGTATTCAATTCGTATTTAATTTTTTGTAATAATACGGCAAGTGTTTAAGAAGTATGATTTTAAAAAATTGTAAAAAAATGTATCCAGTAGTTTTTGAGTAAAGCCTCACAGTGGCAGATCTGTATAATTTTATTTATATTGATAAATTTAATACAATTAAATAGGAATATAGGTCTGATATTAGCATTATAGATAAAACATCCCGGTTAATGTGAGATGTTGACATTCTAGATTTAGTTTTTTCTAGAATCAAATCTATAAGTTAATAAATAGGTAAAATCTATGCCATTGTTATACAGATATGATTCTTATTTGTTTTTAGAAAGTAGTGTAAAAAACTACTGACCCGATACCAAAAATTCTTTAATTAATAATTGTTACATCATCCCCGACTGCCATAGGCAATTCAGGGTCTAGTACCTGGGCGACCGACCCTAGCTCGGTTCTTTAAAAATCATTTTTAAATTAAAATAAGCTGTTAGGTTTGACTTATAAAATTAACATTTTTTATTTACAAAAAATTAATATTAAAAAATATATCTTGTCTGTTGTCACTTTGATTCGAACTGGGGTTACACGGATTTTTGAAGCAACCGATTTCCATCCGAGCTATTTTTGTTTTGACAACGCCGGCGAAATTTACTTTTATATTCTAGCTATATTTTTTCATTGCCTGAAAACTCAGTTTAAAAAGTTTTATTTTATTATTATAACTATTTATCGTCCCCGAAACTACCTACATACTAAGTTTCACGTAATCCTGAATATATACAAATATAAAAATATACAAGAATTGCTCGTTTTAACATATTAGATTAGATTAGAAAGAAAGATTTTATAGATAATGTGAAAGAATACTTGGTTGATTGGTAGTTATTAATTAAAAAATATATAAATAACCTTCGTGTTTTTGCAGATCATATACTTAGCTATTAACGGTGCTATTACAAAAAAATTAAATACGTATTGAATACTTGTCTTATAAAGTTTACGTTTTAAATGCACCACGCTCGCTGGATGTTCGCTATGTTGCTCTTTTGTCTCGGTTTTGTCTCTTTAGTTAGGTTAGGTTAGTCTTGCAAAAAAAGGAAAACGCGGACTTTCCTCGGACGAGCGCGGTGTATTTAGTACGAAACCTTTTTAAAGAAAGTATTTAATACGTATTTAACTTTTTTGTAATAACACCGTAAATGTCTATTATGTCATATCTTGCCAATGCGTTAAGGCAAGTGTAACGAATCCTCATATGTTAAAATCAATGAAGCCGTTTAGGCTTAAGAGCGTGCAAAAGAAACAAATAAATAGATATGCATTACGGTGATTCGTTTTGAATTACTGTTTTCTTTGTCGCTCCTCACTCGACTGTAACCAATTTCAAAGAGTCCATTACTGTTTATAAATTGCGCTTTGGTCCATTAGAATGGCATTAAATGCCGCTGAGTTATAAGGAATAAAAAAAAACCGTAAATTATAATTGGAGAGAGATTTTTTTTGAGTGTTAACCAAATTTTCTGGAGTGCAAAGCAAAAATAGTCTCTGAAAACGTATCAACCTAATACATATGTAGTTGAAATACATTGCCGTATTTTAGAAACGTGCTAGATGTCTCAAAAATCCATGTTAATAAATAATACACTTCAGATGTTGATAATAGTAAATTAATGAATGTACGTACAGGCATATAAGAATCTAACAAAATTGTCACAAAAAATATAGATATAAAAACTACATTACATCGAATCTCTAATTCTACATTACCATTACATTAGATAATTATACTCAAGTCATTTGGTTTACATGACACAATACAATTCGTGGGATAAATTGTTTACCAAAGAGCAATGTTCATTGAAAACAGTATAAAGCTATTGCGTAAAAATTTGCAAGACTTAAATTGCTCAAACGCGCTCACAATTTTAAATGCAAGTTTATGTTATTCGAAAAGAATTGTGAACACATTTGGTTTATTACATTAGATATAGATAAATAGAAGGTTATAGAGCCATGCTGAAGCTATTACTGGTTTCGGCATGAATGGGTCGGTACGCTCGGGATAGTACCACCCTCTCACAGAAAACCGACATGAAGTAACAATGCTTGCATTGTTGCGTTTTGTTCGGTCAGTAAGAGCGCCGGACGCCCACCTCCCCTCGCCTCTTCCTCTCCCCCGTTCCCCCAATTCCCCTCCCAAACACAGGCTAGCAACGCACTTGCGACTCCCCTGGTGTTGCTTGTGTCTATGGACGACGGTGATTACTTAACATCAGGTGACTCACCAGTTCGTTTGCCTCCTATAACATAAAAAAATCTTGTAACAGTTTATACCTTTTTTCAAAATTATAATATTTGTGCAGAGTAGTAATAACAATATTTAATAGTAATAGAAGACTTATTAGTTTCTGCCGGCAGCTTCGCTCGCGTTAATGTAGTTTTGACCAATCTGTGGGAAACTGTATGATTTTTTCTGTATGTAAGACAATGATCTCATAACTAACAGCTTGTTACTTATAATATTATTGATGTAAGTACCCTTTATCCTTTATATACCTCAGACCAACGTATAACATATGATCCGTTGAGTAGTTTAAGACGTGAAAGCAGAACAAACAACCTCATATTCGCATTTGTAATTTCTAGTTAGGATTAGGTAGAGAAGAGAGTGTAATTGGGCATAATAATGACATAGAACAGGGTTACAAAGTTTATTTAACACTAGCCTCAGCCCGCGACTTCATCCGCCTAGTACTAGTCACTTTGGGCTAACGCTAAGCAGCGAAAGCTCTCAAGAAAAGATAAACGATTTTGAAACATTTTTCATTGGTTCCACTCATCTTGGTCTTAGCGTGATGATATATAGCCTATAATCTTCCTTGATAAATGAACTATATAACAGTGAAAGAATTTTTCAAATCAGACTAGTAGTTCCCGAGAACCCCCTACAACGTCACAAACAACGTCGCAAACTCACAAACTTTACCTCTTTATAATATTAGTATCTGTACTAAATAATAATAGTAATGAATAAATGGGATAATAATCTAAAATTACGTAGGCTGTCAAACGAATTCCAAACTGTTGTAGGCGTGGGCTGGAGACGTAGTCTGTACTCATGACTTCGTATGTAAGGTGTTTTTTCGTTGCAATAGAAAAAAACTACAATTGTATTAGCATAATGAGATTGTAGAGTAGCAAGATGAATTAAAGAAGACTTATGTCGATTAACAGAAGTAGACTTAAAAGAAGTAGGCAAGTCAGTAACTCAGGTTTTATTGTTTTCTTAAGTTACTGTCATTGGATTAAGAGTATATTATTAAGGATTGCATGAAAATGATAATATTTTTTTGAAAATAAATAAAACTACATATGTGCATCTAAACGTTATATTTTCAGAATAAAATTTCAAGTCGGAATATAAGTAAATGCCATCAACTTATCGCTAATATGCTTAGACATATAATAATAAAAGCATTAAAACTGTTAATGCAAGGCTTAGTATTAAAATATATTAAATGTCTTTTAGAAAAAAAAAATCAAATATCTTCTCACTTTTTCTGTCTCTCTTTAATTATTGACCTTGTTGATCATATCTCTGTATATTATACCACAAATTAATAAATATATTTTCACCAAGTGTCACCAAGTCAAAGTTAACGTTTCATTATAATGTTATTAATTGCTAAACAGTATCTTAGTTATTAGAAGTTCCTTTTTAACTCTTTAATGAGTCATTTAAAATACAAATATCAATCTGTTATATAATACATATATAATATTAATTATCACAAAAATCCAATGTGGAATTCAATAATGGTTTGAGTTTGTTCTCAAACTCTTTCCACGAACAAACGCCTTCCTCACAGATTGATAGTAATGGTTGTTCATTCCAATAGAAAATAATATTGTAATCGTCTTCACCATCGTCTTGGCATCTGTAAGAAATGCTATGTTATATTTTCATTCTCTTTCATATATATATATATATATATATATATCTCTTATTATATTATTAATTACTTCCCACGTAATTTTCTAAATGATAAATTAAAAATACGTATTAATAAATAAGTCTGAACAATTCTATTTAACTAGTTTTAACTAATACAATAAATGTGAAAATGTGTTTCGACTTTGAGACAGTTTCAACGTCTTAACTATATTGCATAAACGTTTGCTAAGGTACAGATAAGTACACAGGGTACCTTCAATTTAAAAAAAATACTGTTTCCGAACGATAAATCAAATCTGTAATGACGCGGGGCAAGCCGTGAGCAAAAGCTATAGAATATTCTCTGGAGGTTGTTACGGATGCTTCGTGCATCTTTTATACCTGGATCAATAATTTAATAACTGTTACAGAGGCAAAGTAAATATAAAAATTAAATAGGTCTGATAAATTATTATAAAGGAAAGACTAAAAACGCAGCGTAAACAAATTCGTGTTCAGCATAGGTGATGAAAAACTATCTTACCAATTTGAAATCTATTATTAGAAAATATGTCAATAGTAATTTGATTAATAAAAACGTTACTTTGGAGAAATCTAGCAATAAATAGTCAAGCTGAAGTTCAAACTAAATATTCAATAGTCAATAGTAATATTATAATATTTTAGAAAATATTAATCGTTGCTGTAATGACACCAAGTGTGTCAATACAGAAAAGTTCCTGTTCAATACGATATATTGATACTACTGGGATTTGTTATTATTTATCGCCTTACCCATAGTAAAACTAAATCCATTTAGTATATTAAGTGTGAGTTTCAAATAAATATCTACATACCTATTCAAAACTGCGACTAAATTAGCCGAAAAGGCGGATAATGTGCTCGTCCGCCATCTCCTTTTAGAATCTCTATGTTTGCCTGTGAGCGGTTTTTCGTCTTTGTAAAGTTTAAGAGCAGTACTAGCCATATTTATCATCGGCGAATCTGAAAAGTATGCAACAAACTTCTTCCCTTTTCCTTCCTTTGCCTTTTGAAAGTTATTCAATAAATCACTCATAGGAACTCGACCGAGCAATTCACTTATCGGTGAGCCGTAACCGTATTTGTAGTAATGTTCTAAGTCTTCTATATATTCAAGAACTTTCAAGTCTCCGGTTGTGAAAATAGCGCACCAGGGGCTGAATTTGTTTTCGATTCCAGACCAAAAGTAACGACATAAGTCGTATAATGTCTTAATGTTTTCATTGGATAATTTCTTATCGACTCCTAGTCGTCTTTGTATTTTATCCTGGGCCTAATGAAAGGACATTAGGTTAATTTTATAGAACAGATTAATTACATCATTATACGTATAAGCTGCAACGTTTATTTGTTTAAAAAAATATGATAAACAAAATTGTCTTATAACGGGTTTCGGCAACTGTTTAGAAAGTATGAATGGTATCTTAACTATATACTATACAGAATATATATATATATAATATAGAAAAACAAAGGTAAGAAAACTAATTAATCCCACTAAAATGCTATCTCTAGAACATATAAGCTACGTATTTTGAAATTACATGAAAAAATTACATAATATTTAAAGGTAATTTTTGCTGGCCTAGATACATGAAACATGAATAACTAAAGAATAAACAAAAACTGTATACAGTGCAAATACATGTAGGAGGTGAAACAGCAACGCAAAAGTGATTCACTTATGTAAATCAAATGAAGATAAAGATTTTCCATATCTATAATGCGAAATGTTGGTGTAATAATGAAGGTGAAAGATGGATGAGAACTTCGTAAGAAAAAAGTAAAATGGTGTTCTATCCTATCTACTTATAAAACGTTTTCACTTTTTAGTAAGCAAGTAAGTAAAAACGAGTACGTAAGTTTATAAAAATTTTACATGCTAAGTTTATAATTTATTACAATAGGTTATTGATATTCTCTATCAGACGTCTAGAAAAGGTAATAAGTTGTTTGTAAACAATTGATATCATCACATAACAAAAGATATAAATAAAATATATTACTATTATCATCAACAATCATAAAACTTTTACTATAATTTCAGGATCAATTTGATAATGTATATTCTATATAAGCTAAATTTTTTGGTGCCAAATTATTAATTCCAAACTAGTTAGTGATAACATCAAATTATGGATGGTTTTGCAAAAGAACAAATTAAATAATATGATGATAAGGGCAATTGACAAAAAACAACTCAATATATTTTGTAAACTTGGTGCTAATGTCCAAAAAACTCACGGCCAGATAATCTGAAGTGCTCTTGTATTTATTTATTTCATCATAAACACTTGGATTTTGCAAGATATCCTTTTGAAACTTTTGACAGGTTACGTGAGGCTGTAACAAGAAACGTTCGTAAAAATCGAATTTATTTGTGTAAAATTGAATTCGCTTCACGTTCTACTTACGGCTATAATGTCAAGACCGTTTTTAACTTTTGTTATAGGTAAGTCTTTACTTTGGAAACCTTTTATAAATGCTTTTGCGCTTTCTTCTGCTTGACTGGTAGACGATGAATGAAACAGATAGCTATCAGCTTGAAGATTATTTGTTAATTTTGAAAAAGCACGCTTGAACCTACTTCCCATTCCCAGCATATCTTGATACCCTTCCTTAGTTAAAGGTTCTCCATATGCCTTTTTATCTATTTGCCAGTTTTCTATATTTTGAACATCTTGTGCGCAAAGAGAACAATTACCGTTTTCATAACTTGCAATAATACTCTTCTTTAAATCGATCGCTTCTTGAACATTTTTTGTAAATATTTTATCCGGATCGCTTTTTCCATGACTGTATATTCCCCAAATACTTATTGGTTCACAGCCTAAAAACGAAACTTTTTTTATATCTTAAACATTTGATTAAATAACTCATAATAGATTCCACTTGAAATATATAAAGTAAAAATGTTATTCAATAATTAAAGTGGACATATGCGTATGTGAATAGGTACTCTTCATTCTCCTAAACTACACAATAGATTTTTGTTATAGTTTACCGTGTTACTTGGAATATTGTTTTATGTAAGATAAATACATATATAACATATTTATAGAAAGTAGAGAAAATTCAATGTTCTTTCAAGGCTTAAATAAAATTTTTCGAGCATTTATGTTACCAATGTTGACTAATCCTTATGTATTGTATAAAAATGAACTAAACAATTATATAGCTTCAAATTTGCAAAAGACCCCCGACTGACTTTATCTATCTTCTAAGTGTTTATGTTTTATATAATATTAAAACATAATGGTTTATTTTTAATCCCATTACTTAACCTATTGAACATTGTAGTTACGTTAGCTATTTAGAGTATACCAAAACTGCCATTTAAAGTATATAATTTTAATGGGCCTATTAGAATATATCAGAAATTAAAAAATTGAATCACTTGCACCCTACCACAGGATCATATCTAGGACCCACGTTAATACACTGCACCCATGTGAAAGTGGGAGGGGTTGGTAATGGGTTGGTAATAAGTATACTTAGAAAGGAAATCCATCTTCAAAGCGACCGACCATTCAACCATCTACCATAAATCCGATCAGATAATCACAGTTTTGTGTAAAATTCTAAATAGAAGCGAGCATTTATACTGCAATTGGTGGACGCTAGGTGGATGTAGAAAGAATTACATCATCTTAAAAGTTTACAAAATAGTTTATGATAATAAAAATATATAATAATATAAAATGTATTTGCTTATATTATTACTCCTTAAATAACCTTTTTGTACAATCATAAAGAAGATTCTGAACCAGTTTTTATTAAGCTATTGCATAGCTTCTATCGCGGGCCTTGAGCGTAGAGACCGAATCCAAAAATTCCGTAACGACAAAACCTAACACCAATCAAGTCTCAAACTTTTGTTTCTTATTTCAGTTACCATAAACCTACAGTTTCAATGATTAATATTCCTGAATAACCTACATGTATTGTAAGATAATAAAAATATTTTGACCAAAAAAGAAAAAAAAATGTTTTCTTATCGGTCACCACGCTCAAAATGTGTAACTTGAATTAATATCAAAGAAAAAAAAACAAAGGAAAAAAAATTGTGCATAGATAAAATAAATAAATAGTTATAATTGCATAAGTTAATAAAAAATGCTATGCAATAGCTTTACCGCGGCAGTCCCCGAGTGCCACACGTATTTTTTTAACTAATAAGGCTGTTTAGCATTGAAAATTGATTACGTTCAAAAATTTAAATTTTAAGAGCTATTAAATGAATAAACACGAGTTCTAAAAATCTGTCAATTATATTATAAATTCAATATACAGTAATAATGAATACATTAAAATATTTGAGCGCTAACTCACCTTTGAGTTTTATTACCGAATCTCGTATATCTCCTCTCACGGTATCGTATGGAGTCTTACTTGAAAAATATTTATATGGACAGCCAGAATTCCAATAACAATAATTATTTGATGTCACGTCACGACTAAATAAGAATACTAATATCCATATAAAATTCATTTTTAGAAATTTCCCAAGATCAGTATAGAAACATTCGTTCTATCATAAAGTCTAAACAAGATTAAAGTTTTCTTAGGCGTAAGATTATGCAAGCATCGATATAGATCTGAATAATAATTAAAGTGGCTAATGCCATGTATGCGTAATCAAATAAACAAGTTCTATAAACGTTTTATTAGTCACAAAATTTGCATATTAAATGATTGTTTTTTTTACAGTTTCATCGGTCTGTACAATTGGAGATAATTAAAATAATAATCTATATCAACATTACATAATTTCATATGGATAGAATAGATAACACAAACTCAATGTGTATTTACTAAGCTGGTAGCACTTTCACAATTTTGTAGGGCTTGGCTCAAGTGTGGTGTAAAAGAAATCTATACTAATATATAAAGCTGAAGAGTTTGTTTGTTTGTTTGGTTGAACGCGCTAATCTCAAGAACTACAGATCCGATTTAAAAGTTTCTTTTAGTGTTAGATAGCTCATTTATCGAGGATGGCTATAGGCTACATATCATCACGTTAAAACCAATAGAAGCTGAGCACTAATGAAGAATGTCTCGAAATCGGGCTATTTTGGAAGCTTCCGCTGCGTGTTAATGTCAGTATTATATGCGTTGCCCATGGTAACGCGATAACATCTTATCGAAAATATTTTCATGGTTTATTTTGTGTTCCTATTCAAAAAGTTTATTCTACGTTACTTTTGTTTCCAATTTTTATTTATATCGGAAACATTTCTAAAGTTTATTTTGTATTGCTATGCAAAAAGTTTAGTAGTAATAATATTCGTCCAATAAGATAGTCGAAGGAATTATTCCATACTGCCGATTCTGAAGTTGTCAATATAGGTAGTTTTCTTTTATGTCCAAGATAATGTAAAGGTATAAGAGCCAAATACTCTATATAATATTTCGTAGATTTTTATCTTCTTAATTTTCAAGAATTTTCAACACAGAATTTATGCTCCGTGGTATTATTTTTCTTTCATTTCATTTATGCACAATAAACGAACCATATTACATAAAACGTCACCAATTTAACACAATATAGAGACAAGTAACACAAGATTATGAATAAAATATAAAATTCACTACATGACAGACTAAAATCCCGTCAAAAACTCCTCAAAAACTTTATTCTACGTTAGTTTTGTTCCCAATTTTTGATTTGTGATACATTACGTGTAATAAAAGGGAAGTGAGTGTGTTTTATATTAGAAATATTGTGATGCTACAAATATCACCTTTTTTTTTAATTCTGTCGATATATCTGTTTTTTATTTGTTTCGGGTAATCTCCGAAACGGCTAGACCTATGTGAACGGGAATTTTACGGGCAAATAAGTAACTAATTAGCTGTTTTATTTTAAGCTAGCGGGTTCAGCAGACGTTGCCCGCTCTGATAATAAGACAAACTATTCCTATAGCTTGCCCAAGAATCATTTTATATATTGGTGAAAACGACATGAAGATGCGTTCTGTAGTTTTTGATCTTATCGCAAACATAAATATAGACAGCCGTGAATTAGGACTTTGTTTTATGCTATGTAGTGATAAACTGTTTATCCGTGCATTCGTCCGTGTGAAATTAATCAAAAATATGTTGTTCACTGTAAACATGCACGTGTGACGTGCGCTGTACTGGACTCCAAGAATATATATATATATATATATATTTTATTCCAAAAGGCAGCAAACAGGCTGACGGCCCACCTGATGGTAAGTGGTTACCATCGCTTATGAACAACTGCAACACCAAAGGCATCGCTGTTGTAATTGAAAGTCATATGTTTATATGTGATTTAAATTATAGCAAGGTATGATAATAACTTAATTATATCGACACTATGGACATATTATATCTATATAATAAAAGATTGAACACATATTGTTCGATAATGTTTAGCTTAATATTTTCATTACTTTCTTATATAGTGTAAGTGAGCACTGAGGGTGATATATGACAGTTAAAAGTTTCAATTATGTGGCTGATGATAAATCCCATCCCATTCGATTCACTATTAGTATTCACATATATAATGTACACGTTACCTGTTACAGTAGATGATGTGCGTGTGATACAAATATTTTTAAAAAGTATTATTGTAATTTATACTGGATGTGTGATCACAATTTTAAATTTATTTAATATATTTAAAAAAAAACGCGTGCGAAGCCGCGGGTAACAGCTAGTGATATGATATACAGGAATTGAAAGCTTAACTAGCACTGATAATATCTGATATGCAGTAAGCGAGATTAACAAAAATCATTCTGTTTCCTTAATTTAGCAGTTGACCAAAACTTCTTTTGGTGTTAACTGATGATGTCTAAGTTGTTAATATATAAAATCTAGAGAAGTGACTGCCAAGTGCAACTAATAAGACAGCGTTTGATTTTGAACGTGAAGCTGAACAGATAGGCATTAGAAAATGCCCTATAGCCATGCTCAGGTTAATAGCAGACTTAGAAAGTGCGTTCATTGACGCGGTGCCCCAAAAGTATACACAGAGTTATCGTCACTTCAAAAAATAATATTTTGTAGGAAAAAGTACATTTAAGTACTTCAATAACATCAGCCTATAAGAGTCCTACTGCAGGACCATAGGTCTCTTCCTCAATGAAAGTCTAGGCATAATCACCACGCCAATCTACGTTAGTATAGAAATTCATTGTACTGTATTTTCCCACATACGACGGTACTACAAGAACATTTATTAGGTTCAGGTTTTCTAACGACATCAGCCGATCAATGTTACCAATTTACATCAGTAAATGTACGTTACTTTAGAAAAATTCGTTAGTACCTGCCTGGATTCGAATATGCGGACATCAGGTTGATATTCCATAGGTCAAACCACTCGCCCTTCTAAAATATTTAATTACCTAATATACTGTTAAGACAACCCAAACATAAATTTTATTTCTCCTTGATACCCTTATACCACCTAAGTAGGATGGGCATAACAAATTTTTCTTTTCCAGTCCCTCCTGTCAGATGTCATCACCTTTTACACACATATCATTTTTCTACAAACCTTTTTTTTCGTCTCGAACTGACTACGCTATTGACTTAGCAAGGTCTTTACAGCTTCTCCGGACTACAATTTTATACAATCCATCCATACCTTCTTCAGTCTTCTTTTACTCCTACACTCGTACGCCTTCATACTTAAAACTTTTCTAGTTACATGACTCTTATCTCTTCTTATAATATGGCTGTATCATGTTAACCTATTACTCCTCAACTTCTTTGTCACTGGTGCTATTTTCAAACTTCCTCTGACATACTCATTCTTCATTACATCCATTCTAGTTGCACTATACATTCATCATAACATTTGTATTTCTGCCACGTGTAATCTTTTCTCATTCATCTCTCTTGTAGCCCAGTACTCGGATTCATACAACATGACTGGTCTATTAAAGTTTTAAATTTTATTTACATTAAATATACTAGTTAGGATTAAGGGAAGTTAATTAATATCTATTACTTTTGTGTTCAAATTATAACAATACCGAGGATCGCTGTGGTACCGTAAGAATTCTATAATTTGGATCTCACTGTTCATTACGTTACTGTGTTTTTTGTAGTATTATGTTATATTATTTTTATTTTTATTGTAAATTAATTAAAAACGCATTATTCTTATACATATATTTATTTAGTATTGTCATAAATGATTATTTTTCTTTATTTGCAAACCAGTACTTACATATTTTCTAAATAAAAACAAAGTTTATTATTTATTTAAATTTGCGAGTACATTTATGATTACTTAACGTACGGCACAGACTTAAATTCACATATATTATCAGTATTATCACTCATTGGACTAAGCTTGTCGACAAATTCTTGCCAACTGCAGACGCCTTCCTTACAAATGGGTATAAGAGGTTCTTCGTTTAAGTAGAACACTACGTTATAATCGGTACCTCCGTCTTTACTGCATCTGTAAAAAATATAATTTTAGCTATGGCATTGGAAGTAATCTATATCTGTAGTCATGATTGTACAATTCATTTTTTTTTCAAATTTTACCAAAAAAAGATTACTATAGCCATAAGTATAAAGTAAAAAAATGTTTTGAACGATTTATATAAAATTTTGTAGAAGGAGGGCTTGTACCATTTTTTGGCAACCAATCTTTCAGATTATTACTGCCATTATCGTGTAGTTAATAATATTACAAGCGCCATTTGAATATTTCAATATTCTAACAAGATCGTGGCTCTCTTGTTAGAACCGTCCAGAAAGTTTTTGTAGCATTTCAGAATGTCATGCTCCATGGTATTATTTTCCATTCACTTCACTTATGCACAATAACTAACTAAATTACGTAAAACACCACTAAATTTACAAAATATAGAGTCAAATTTCACAATATTATGAATAAAATGTAAAATCGACTACATGACAGACTAAAATCCCGCCAAACATTTTGTACCATTCCTTATTCGGTTATGTTTGGAAATAAAATTTCATCTTTTTTTAAAACCCATTTAGATTACGTTTTATAAACGAAAAGCAAAATAAACAAGTAAAAAATGTTATACATAGTATTCAATAATTAAAAAGAAATAAAAAAATTAAATTATCTGTGAAAAATTATTAATGATTGTATAACATTGTCGTGTTTGAGCCTATTCCTAGCTATTTATATTAATATACTAGCTGATCTGCGCAACTTCGTCTGCGTTAAATAGGTTACCTACCGATTCCGATTACATTTCTAAGCCCGAAAAATCTAAAAACACCTAAGACCAGATTTACAGCGTCTCCCACCGTTTCCAGTAGTGAAATCAAACAATTAAGAGCCTCACTCAAACACATACCTAGTTGGTTTAGTTAATGACTTAGACATGTATAGAAGAAATTTCGATAAAACGGTTGGAGTGTCATCTGTCAGCAACATAAATAATTTTATTTCGTTTGAAATACGAACAACCGTTGATATTTGGATATTATTCATACAAAAGTACTAAAATCAGCAATAAAAATGGGAGAATGAAAAGGTGAAAATTTGGGGTTATAGGATTGATGCAAAATTAAAGAGAATACAAAAAATAAATCTTGTTAAAAGATGGAAATAAATGCTGGATACGGACAGCCTAAACACCCAGAGGTATAAAATATACTTTAAGACATATTCTCAAACCTACCAAATATACATTTAAAATTGGCCAAGATGTTAAAGAGGAGTTCGAACACCAATACCGTGTCATGATATTATTATGTATTAGAAGACTAGATGTTATTTAATTTATATGGCTTAAAGTTGTTTTATACGTCAGTATTATCTCCTATAGTAATAATTTTATAAAATAAATACTTTTAGCATCGCTACATAATAATTATTTTAATTATAATTAATAATAATTTTACTTAAAACATTTCATTACATGGAAAAAATCATTAGTTAGGAAAAGTTAAAACCTTACAATTGTGAAAGATATGATTCTTAAATTTAAGAACAACTTACCTGTTCAGTGCTACAAATAAATTTGCTCCAAATGTTGACCATTTGCTGGTTCTCCATTTCCTATCAGAGTTTCGTTGAGCGCTTGTGAGCGGCGCATTATCTTTAAATAAATCGAGTGCCGTATAAACCATGTCTATCATTGTACCATGTGTAAAATATGCAACAATTTTTTTCCCATTTCCATTGACAACTTGTTGGAAGGTTTTTAATAAATCCACTAAAGGTACTTGTCCTAACTTCTGATTTATTTCGTTTCCATAACCATTTCTATAATAATGTCTCAGGTCACCATAATATTCCAAAACCTTTAGGTCATCAGTTGTAAATAACGCACACCATGGACTCATTTTGTTTTTACTTGACCATGTATATCGACATAAGTCGTATAAGGCCGTAATGTTCTCATTTGTTAAGGGATAATCGATTCCAAGTCTTCTTTGAATTCTGTCTCTGGACTGGAAATAGATAATTATTAATTAAACGGTACATCTAATTTTAACATAGTGTTACTGATAACAACATTAAATACAAAATAAAAATGTTTATGTGTTTAAATTATACCACTGACGGAATAAACAAGCGTATCCAGGATTGCCAAAGTTCCAAAGAATATTACCGATTTGCTAGACTGTTTAAATGCCATGTTTAGCGGGTTTTAGTGCCAAAGAGCTATTGATAGGGTAGATCGATATGTGAACGATGGTGATGTCTAGAATATCTCTCACTGTATATCCACTAAAAACGATTGTAACGTTAATATATATCAAATATATGTACGTTAAACAGATAAGCCTGATTGAGTTTCTTGCTGGTTCTTCTCCATGACTGGGATGTTTTCCAAAACGGTGGTAGTTTTAACTTTCATAAGCACCTTCTTATGGCCTAAGCTGAATAAAGTGTTAATGATTTTCATTTTGACTATTATATCTACAGGAAAATATAGCAATCATGTCAGTGGCATTAAGTTATTATTTAAAAAACGTTAGCTTTAAGTTTTATCAGTTATTTTCAGTTATTTTTATATTTTAATTCATATTTGTATTATACCAACAATAACAAAATACCTACAGCGAGGAATTCTGATGATTCTTGATATTTGGTTGCTTCAGCTAAGATATCTGGATTCTTTTTAACATCCCTTTGATATTTCCCGCATGTGGTGTAGGGCTAAAATAAAATCATACAATATTAATATGTTATGAAGAAGGCAGAAGTACCGTTAGTATCACACCTAGGAAAAGAGGTCACTGGCACCGCACCATTTTCTAGACAATAAATCCAGAAGCAGCATTGCAACAGTCACAAGAGATCCGTTTTATTAGGATGATTAACGTGTAAACGTCGGAAACATCGTATCTGAGTAAAGGCACCCCTTTCAAGAAAGTAACAAATTAACTGCTTAACTCATTTTGCGACCAGAAGGTCGAGCAATTCCTTAGACAGCTGAAAAACATTGCTATAGAACATGGCATTGGACGTCACCCACTTCTTCTTACCCTTATCCCACCTAAGTAGGGTCGGTACAACATGTTTGTCACGTTGTGGTGTATGATTTGGTTTTATTTTTACGATCGGCCGCCTGCCTGACATTAACCATCCTTGGGATTATTTTTGGTTGTATTACTATATGTTTATGATTTGTATAAATCATTATGAAGTCTAATGGGATCTTTTAGCTTTACTATTTTTCTGTAGGCTTTGGCTTTGATATTTTATAGTTTCAGTTTGAGCAGCACTACCCTTCCCGTGAAAAACGAAGTTCTTGAAGATATGTGGTTTGCTTGCTTTAGACTGTTCTCGACGACTGCATTTACTGTTTTTCTTCAGGATTCACGGTTTCAGAGGTTTTTCAGTATTTCCATTACATATCGTATTTATTTTTATCGAAAGTTTGTTTTAATATACTTTTTCTTATCTTATATGTAACGTACTACCTAATTATAACTTTACAACAACAAAGCTATTGCTAGTAATCATTTTATATATTATTACAATAATGCTTATTTAAAAATACTTACATCCATAATATCATAGTCAGTTGTTGCTTGATCTATATTTATATTTTGGTTTGGAAGTCCTTTAACGAACCCTAAAGCACTTTTCTCCATCCAATTTCCAAAAGCTGGTCGGAAAATATAACTGCCTTTTTCAAGATTTTCTAGCAGTTTCGGGAATGCTTGTCTTATCCTTTTACCAATACCCAACATTTCCTCATACCCCTCATCAGAAAGTTGATGGACCTTTTCCAACATCTGTCGGTCGAGAACTGAGTCTCTTAGATCTTCAACGTCTTGAGCGCAGAGTGAACTATTACCTTTTGCGTAACTTTCTATGACTTTGTCTCTTATTACAATTGCATTTTTAATGGCAATTGCATTATCTAGGCCTGGATTTCTCTTCCCATGTCTAATCAAGCCCCATACACTTACGGGCTCACAACCTGTAACGTATAAATGATAACTTAGAATAAGATTTTCCAATAACGTGATATTTTTATTAAATATTTAAATTTTCAATAATACTATTAATGTATTATTTATGTTCAGTATCTAAACTTGTTCGTCGTTTGTAAGGCCTTTTGTATAAATTAGTAAGAATGTAAATTTAGCCATTAATTACTAAAGGAAGTAGAGGTAAAATAAATTAAGAATATTAAAAGTCAATATGGATTAAAACGCCATCTAGGATCTTCAAATGTAAAGTGTATGAATAAGATATGCAAAATATATCCTCCTTGCCCCAGATACCTCTATCTATGCCCCAGTGAAGCAGTAATCAAGTACGTGATAGCTCCTAATATTGAAACCTATGTTTAAACCATATTGTGATAAGTAAAAGATTTTAATATATATAACTAGTGTATTCACACAAGTTCTCACAAGCACACCAAACAATAACTTGAGTCTTCATAATATCGTTGGTTAGGTTATTATCTCTCTGCATTCACTATAACTTTATATAACCTCATGTATTAAACATTACTATTATTACATAAAACTGATTCTATCTCTAGAACGACATTTTAGTATTAATGTAATTTATATGATAGTTAATTAACGTATTAAATTTAATATTTCAACACACAGATGATTTGATAAAAATAACAGTGAATTTAACTTACCTGTAAGTTTAACTACAGAGTCACGTATGTCACCTCTCACAGCATTATAAGGGGTCTTGCTTGAGAAATAATTATACGGACAGCCAGTATTCCAGTAACAATATAAACTAGTCACAGACTGAACGTAAACGCAAAGAAACACGGTCAACAGTGAGAACTTCATTTTTAATTAACTCGGCAACCTTATATCGTAATCACTGCATTTGCTTATGTGCGGATCTAGACGCGACATGCAGACTTTTATCTACCAAGAAGGCCAAAATACGACTAACTAAATTTAATATAACAACAATACTTGCAATACCGGTTGCGTTATTTCTTTTTTAAGCTAATGAAATATTTTTTTCCGTTCTCTACCGTAATCTCATTGTTATTTATAATCAAATGGTATTTAATATCGTCATAAATTATGTACATTGAAGATAAATGTGGGTGGATTAATATATATTTATGGGATTCATTTTATTGATGGTTTATTTGTTAAAATGTCCAAATCTGTTAATTTGTTAAATATATTAACAACAGTCCTTCTCAAATATTGATTAGGTAGGGTATAGGTTAGGTATAAATAAATAAAAAACATTATTGGCACAAAGTTTTTATTTTTTCAACTAAGATCATTATCATTGATAGGGCAGCTTTTGATTATCTCTAGTCTCAAATGTAGACACGGAATTAACACACTCTAGGATTAATTTAATTGAGATAATTTTTTAAAACTATTTCCAATACTGTCCCACCATTGACTCATTTCTCAGTTGTCACTCCACCTTCGTATTATTTATATATTTACAATAATATACACATATAAATAAAATCATCTAATTTTACCAAAGACACTAATATTAAAATTGGCGTTCTCTTTTTATTATATTGAATAATAAATCTAACATTAATAACTGACTGCCAATTGTTTCAAATGTTACATATATATTTTGCAATCAACGTATATAATTATAATATTTAACTGTAGATATTACGTAATATCAGAGTAAAATTGAATTACGCAGACAAGTGGCGTAATATTTCCATAAATATTATATACATATTTTAGTTCCATATTTCTTTTTAAATCCAACGTTTAATCTTAACAATCTATACTGAATAAATACATCGATTTATTAATATATTTTTGTATAAGTTATATTAAAAAAACACTCTCATTGTATTAATTCAATGTAACGAGTTTATATCATTGATACATAACATATTATCTATAACTTCGGTACACATTTTGATTTTGTTAAACAAAAGTGAACTTTCAAATTCCATAGAGTGAAAGCCACGTCCCGTATCGTGCAATACGTACATTACATTGTAAGAACTGTCGAGGCCGTTTAAGACAAACAATTATCTTAAAATAATATAGAAAATAATTCCCAGACTCTGTGGAACTGTTAATTATAAGTGAAATTAAGACGGTTTGTCGGTTTTTTTGTTGAAATTAAAATAATTATTTAAGTAGCAGTCAGTCGTAGTATAGCTTAAAGTTAATATAATCTGAAATAATTAATTATTTATTTTGAAACTTTTATTGTGGTTTTAATTTTCTGAAACGAATATATTAATATATATAAAATATTTTGGTAAATAAAAAAATTTAAATAATATGTTAGTTAATCAATAATTATACAAAAGGAAGATACATGACGAATAAACTAAAATAGTTTGTTATAGTCATGACTTAGCGGCAATTCGTTACAGTACGTTGATCGACATCAGATCAAAGTAACAAAAGAGTTGATCTTTCTATGACGGAAAATATGTTGATGATACTCTAGTATGGGCCAAGGGGTAAAACCAAACACCTTAAAGCACTTTCTAAGAGGTATGCCTAAGTTACTGTCTTCATATACATAAAAAATAAAATAAAAGATCCATACCAAAGCGAGATATTAAAGTTTTACAAACATATAAAAAATACATTTATGATTTTATTTCTCCCAAGTTTTTTATTAAGTTTTGTTTTCGCATTCAAAGTTATTGGGTCCGTCCCAAATATCAATTTTATTTTATAAAGACACTGTATGATAATAAAATAATGTGATAATAATTTATTTTACTGTATAAATACAAATAAACATGAATTTTATAACATTTATTAGCCAACAATACTATTAATCCAAACGTAAATTATAAATTCCTTTGGATAACTCTGGATCGTTTAAATTTATTACAAATACATTAATTTATTATATTTATTTTTAAACTATATTCTTATACTAATAAAGTTATAATTTTGTAATCTATAGTTTCCTACGTTAGAAAGAGAAATGCATAAGACTTCGTATATCACTAGATGACTCACATCCAATAGATTTATCTGTTATAATAATCTATATTTACGAAAAACATTTAATATGTTGGTCCAAATTGGAAATACCACCATATCTAGGAAATAATTAGATAACTACTGTTACCACCATACATGATTAGCTTAATTTTAAAAATGTGTAACAGAACAGAGACAAATACTTAAGACAGATTTACAATTAACAATTATAACCTAAAATATAGAACTGGAGAGGAAATAATTCACATAAAAACATACACTAGAGCAACATTAATTATCAATTCTATTAAGAAAATATTGCTTTTTCTCAGTTTAATTTTACCTAAGTATTATATTCGTAGGACATTCTTAGTTTACTTACCGAGTATTTAGAAATAACATCAATTATTGTAATTATTAGTGGGTAATAAAAAAAACATACACGAATATAGAGGAAAGTCTAAACTAAAAACTACTGTGTGCAAATACTAAGAAGAAGTGATAAAAATACTAATTACTAGGTACTATTCATTTGTTTGATAATTCTGTATAGGTTCTTCTATTACATTTGTTACGACAATTGAAGAATGGCAGTCGATATAAGTTAATTAATAAATCACCTATTTGTTACCAGATAATTTATATTGTTTATATTAAATTATTGTTGTTTAAAACAATAAAATATTTTTGTTTACGATTTCTAGTATTTTGTAAAATGGTAACTCGATATTCTTAAGGAATTTTGTGGTCCAGATAACTATGAAAATCAAAATTGATTAAAATTTAACATTTAGGTTTCATAGGATATGTTAATTTTGAATCATAGAGGTTGCTTTAATTTTTTTTGCTATACTTTCAGATCATCAGTAAATGGTTATTTTTCACAGGATTTTAAAGTCGAAATTATTTTACGAAAATAATGTAAAATGCATCATCCGATGGTCTTCAAAAGGCAATGCAACTGTTTATTTTTTTCATATAAGAGTACTGATTTAATGGTTATAAAACCATGAATAGACAATAAATATTTTATATGATTGCTGCATATACTATAAGCCGGTGATAGCGTGCGGACATCTTTGTGAAATACTAACGAAATGTCAAACGTGTTTACGTAACAGACCTGCCATTAAGTAATCAATCGTGTGTATTTACAAAATAGAAAATATACTTTTTCATATATTGTATATAAAAAGGTTGAGCTGTCATGAGACGCCTGGAAGATGTGAAACATCAAAATTGTTTTTGTATATGTTATACGCCTAGAAAACAGATTACGACAGGAAACAGTTATGGCATGATGTGTCTGGTATATGGTAAAAATTCCATAATATAATCTCTATTTATTTATTTTATTACATAACTATTCATTTTTATCAAATGCATAATACAAAAATTCAACTAGACACACGCGCGGTGTGTTTGTCGGCATTTATCAAAGGGCGCAAGGTCGTCGGTGCGTGCCGCGTAACGTAAGTAGAACGATTGGATGACAAAAAACAATTTGAATCTTATGATTATACAAATAGGGTTGCAGATGTTTTTGAGTATTTCGTTGGTAAATCAACAATCAGGTTTACTCGCGCCTATGGATGTTTCATATCAAATCGACTCATATTTATATTCGTAAATACTTTTACTTTTTTTATAATCGTACTAATATTTTCAACTTCAATAAAATGTTTTTCATGCAGATAGGTCCTTCGACGAACTTACAAGATCCAGTTCAACCAGATAACAATTTTATAATAATTAGGCGATTATTTTATGTAAATTTTTAAGTTAAAAGAAAGCAAAAATAATAAATTACCAAAGTTTTGATCTTGAAATATTGACAGGATGTGTATCTTTAAAAAGTGACTCATTATCATAGTATTAAGAACATTATTTAAACATTTTTAAACACTTGGTTTATACATAGATATAATGTTTATAGATTTACTGCAAACGCCTATTACAAACTAGACTACAGATTAAAGCACTTTAAATCCTCTGGTCACATCTATTTAATATATTTATGACATTAACTGTGTATCCGTAATTTGATTTTTTTTCTAAATATAACATACTCTTAATAAAACCTACCCAAATTACTGGACGTAAATACCTGAAACTCATTTTATTTACCAAGTACCATTAGTTAGATTGTTTGACGCAGATACTCTGTATAGAAAAACAATTAAATGTGATGTAAGGCAGCTTTACAAATTTAATGATAACAAGACACTGAAATGAACACCGAATGATTAGCTTACGCCTTTGAGACGTGTCCGCATCAAACAATGTAAAAAAGGCACTAAATGAGCCCCTAATATGAGCTAATATAATTTCTTGGCAATACTCCCTAATGCTCACTCGCCGTAGCTTGGTGACAGGAGATTCAAACTTCTCAAACTCATTGCGGATCGATTCCTTTCAAAACATTCACTAGGAGTCAACGTTCATCCAGGATCTTGCTTCGGGTCTAAGTTAGCCCTCTTTTCTTGAAGTGCAGCTAATAAGGCTTCTCGAACTTCTCTTTCTGAACTTCGCCACAATCTTATTAATTCGTCTTCAGATAATAACGATAGTTCAGATCGTGCTCCTATCGGAGGTACTCTTGGATAAGGTGGAGCCGGAGGTATATCATTTTCATCAGAAACCAAAATCTCAACACTGGCTCTGGATGTGGGTACATCTATACTGATATAATTGTCCGATCGCGAGGATACGTCTTGGTAAGACCTTGTTGATGATCCCTCAGCTCGTCGTATCATAGGTGAGGGTGTCCTGAGGCGACTGTTTATATCGGGAGGTGAACTTGTCAGGCATGTAACATCACGGCTTAGTCTCCTGCCGATATTGTGACTTGTTCTTTCATAAATGTTAGAAACGGAATCAGAACCGAGTACTGAATCAGTGCTGAATCTTCTGACATTCAATCCGGCGAGGCTGCATCGTTTTCTACGACCTCTCGGTGAACGTATTTGTCTAGGCGACCGGCCTTGTCGTGGCGAACGGCTCGATCTTTCAGGTGATGGAGAGAGGAACCTTGACTCGGTTACTTCTTCCGATACCTCAGATATTTCTACAGTTTCCTGTTCTTTTATAGAACCTAATGAGTGATCACGTTGTTGTACCCTGATTGAAGTAAATAATAGAGTATAATTTTTTGACTTTGAAGTTTATAGGAAATGATAACAATTTTTTTAACTATTATACGTACGTACCTTCTGATAGCTTGTATCATTTCATAAAGTTGGGCTTTACTCTTTCGACGTCTACGCTGTTCATGTTCCTTCTGAAACAAATGTTCTCTCCTGACGTAATCTGGCTTTATTTAAATGGTTATGTTTAATAAAACATGCAAGAAGCTACATAAGTCGCCGGCAACAACACTAATATATTTCTCGTTACTAAATAATTTGTATAATTTATAGATCAGTGAGATAGTGACATCGAAAACAATAAAAAGCCTTAACTTAGATAAACAGAAATGAATTGGTAGTTACTTTTCTTAAAATTAGTGAGATTGTTTACCCATACACGTCATATTTATCAAAAAAAAGAATACGAGTGTGTAGTAAAATACATGATAGAAGTGAAAATTTGTATAATATTGTAACAATTAATAATAATACAACAAAAAACACGTTTGTAGGTGGTAGTGCTACGCTGAAGCTATTACTGATTTCAGTATGAATGGATCGGATCGTCCAGGGTAGTACCACCCTCCCACAGACAACCGACGTGAAGTAACAATGCTTCCATTGTTGCGTTTCGTTCGGTCAGTGAAGGGCCACCTAATTTTTGTATGCTTTTTCCTCCGTATATAAAATATCGTATAGGAATATTCAACGCAAAAAAGTCACGGGTATCAGCTCGCTTAAATATAATATCACGGGTATATTGGAGGGAATATTACGAAATGGTGCGATGATAACCAATATACTAAATATAAAATAACATTAGAAAGTATATATAATTTAATATAAATTATTTCATGATATGTCAGGTACGATAAGTTACATGGTGTAGATCCAGTTAGACACAATTATCATACACTATTGTCACTCTCTTTAAATATAATACGTGTCTCAATATTAGAGTAACACTTACCCTTTTAACACTCTTCTGGAATAGTGAAGTGAAGTGACCCTGGCGTATTGTATTCACCAACTCTCGCGCAGCATGATGAGGTGATACTAGTTCAACGCAGTTTATGAACCTGTAAAGTTTCTGTAAAAAAAAATCATACACTGGCTGTGTTGTTGTTGTTGTGTTAATACACGATTCAGATAACGACTACTTTACTTAGTTCCACCCACATATACAATATCTACAACATCTTACCCTTACAAATATCGGTACATTTAATTTAAAATTAGAAACAAAATCAAACAACTATATATGTACACCCATGGGGGTGTAAGGGGTGTCGAGTAACATCTTAAGACCTGAGACACCCAAGCCAACCTCACCTGCACGTGGTGCACCCTGCTGAATAACGAACGAGGCAACGGCGAAAGCGGGTTGGTAGGGTTTTACAGCCCGACTGGGTCGCAACCACCATGCATATGCCGAAAAAGCCCGTCATAGTGACTCGCTTCTGCACGTCGCGTTTCGGGATCAGCATGTGCATATCCAGTACCGGGTGATTTTCGTCATTATGGCCGGCATGACAGCAGCGACCGGCGACGGATAATCTGTCTCTCGGTGGTTGCCGATGTTTTTGGATTGTACTATGCTTAACATCAGACATAGTGCAGCCACTATGTCGTGCTTCGATAAAAAAAAAATCTTATAGATATTCGCTGTACAATAAAACTGTATTTTTAAAAACATCACATATTAAGTTTATGCACAGATTCTTATGTATTACCTGTACTATAAAGTTATTAAAATCGTTTAAAATCAATACAATTCTTATAAAACTTTATTATTTATATTCTTATAAAACTTAGTTTTGGAATCTAATAAATATTCAAAGATTAGCATCTGCCTGTGACTTCGTCCGCGTGGAATTGTTACTTTGGGCTAACACGCAGCGGAGGCTCTCAAGAGAAAAAACCCCGATTTTGGATCATTCTTCATTAGTGCTATTGGTTTTAGCGTGATAATATAGCCTATAACCTATCAAAGTAATAGATGAACTATAATAACTATAAGCTATAATAACACTAAAAGAATTTTTCAAGCCAGACTAGTAGTCCTGAGATTACCCCTACAACGTCACAAACTCACGAACTTTACCTTTTTATAATATTAGTATAGCTTATTACATAACTCAGTTGTTTGGCTCGGCTACGTGGTGGAGAAGTAAGGAGTAACAAGAGTACGCTGGTAAAGATAGACTACTTGAAACGAATAGCAACGGATGTTAAGAAACGTAATTCAAAAAGATTATACCAAACAGATGACTTCTAGCGTGGAGTTACAAGTAAATGTGGCTCGTTCCGCATAATCCCACAAGTAAACGTCTCGGCTTCACACTTGAGTAGGGCAAACAAACTATCTCCAAAGTGTGAACCGCCAACAGCGACGTTACGGTTGTACTGTAACCTTTACCCCGAAACTATGCCAGAGGGTTAAGCGTTATTACCCTTAGATAAGCCGATTATATAAGGCAAAAAACATAATACTATTTAACATTTCCGTTTTCGACCATTTAGCGCAAATTTATACTAAAAATAGCAGTTATACGAATAATTATAACTGTAAACAAAATTTTAAACGATATTTAGTGAAAATTGATATCCACAAAACCAAAGAATTCGTGGTTATCGCATGTTCGATTTCGACTAAAATTGTAGTCGTGTTATTCTGGTTAGATTACTGATAATTTATCTATTTTGTAGGGGTGTGCGATTAATTAGAACTTGCGAATTATTCGTTCCGAATCGAGTATTAATATTCGATTCGAAACTCGGTCGAATAATTCGAAAATTCCCGAATAATTCGAAAAAATTTTGAATTTTGAATCCAATATTAAAATTCGATTAGATTCGAAGGATATTCGCACACCGCTACTATTTTGCTTTTTGTAAAACTGAAGCTGTATACTGCTTTAAATCTGCATGATAATACCCAATAATTTTCTGAATTTGAGAAGGCTCAGTGGAGGGGAAAACATTAGATATAAGACATTAAAAAATACGCAATGTTCCTTATGCTGAAGTAACGAAAAATAAAACATGAATGTCATGAATTTATTACAGTGATGTAATTTTGTGCAAACAAATTAAATGAAAATTTCACTTATTTTTTGTAATACTTGCATTTAGCCTGACATTTTTGAAGTTATACTACTTTTGGCGCATTAGGGAAAAATGATGAGAGTAAATTTTTACAAGAAAAACCGACACCCTGAAGTTAGCTATAGTCTTTCTGAAAATCTTTATCTTAATCTTTATCTTTTTACGCCAAAGAAGTATAACTTCTAACGCGTGTACACAAGTACACACACACTTTTTTTTGTTTTATTCACATTACAACATTAGACCTTACAACTTGGCACACAGTAACTGATAATATAATGTTCATTTACGAGTGTGTGTTTAAAAGGATTAAATAAATAAAAAATGAATTAATAAGGAAACCAATCAATATACTAACTTGACTAAAGAACATGATATTTCTACTTCTCCAAATAGTTCCCTTTGGTTGATGTCTTAATATCGGCAATGTATACTTATAAAATAAGTGTTCGAGAATTAATATTAGGCATCCGACGATCATTCCAACTCCAAGCAGGATAAATACACCAGCCACGGCCGCCACACCTAAAGCAATAATATATTTAAAACAACACAATTATCAAAGACGAAAGAATTGCCATTAATAAGATAATTTAAACAGTAACCAAAAATATATTTTGTTTTTAAATTCCATTATAAAACTATATACAAAGTTATATTTTAATACGTAATATTAGTAAATGTTCTTTTCAGATAATTGTTATAAACTTTTAAAAAATAATCTCGATTACACTTTGAATGTTATTTAGATGATTAGGAGATTTAATAGTCAAATGATAAATGTACAAAAATCTTATATTTATATATTTCAGTCGTTCCTTTCGCCTATTATTCTTATAAGTAATAATCGATTTGTTTTCTTCCATCAATTTTGCACTGAATGTTATAATATTCAGCGATACATGAATATTTAATATACATATACACATTATAACAAAGAACAAAAGACCAATGCTCCATTTATCAAATCTTACATGCCTTGTATTACAAGTTTTCTCTCATGTAAATTTATACATTTTTACAAATATGCGTGTATCAAAACATGTGCATTTTAAATGTTACAAGTGTAACGGATAGTACTTTTTCACACTCGTATTCGTGAGTTCATATATCCATATATTAATATTATAAAGAGGTAAGGTTTGTGACTTTGTGACGTTGTGATGTTGTAGGAGGTAATCTCAGGAACTACTGGTCCGAATTGCAAAATTCTTTCAATGTTATATATCTCATTTATCGAGAATGGTTATAGGCTATATATCATCACACTAAGACCAATAGGAGCAGAGCACCAATGAAGATTGTTTAAAAATAGGGTTTTTATTGTCCTCTTGAGAGCTTCCGCTGCGTGTTAGAAATATAGAATATTTTTATTCCACGCGAACGAACCCGCGGGAAGAGACTAGTAAATGTTTTCGTAGCTTATGTAACCTACCTACCTAGTATGAAAAAGTTGGATGTGTACTATTTTTTTGACTTTGATTAGATTATACGCTAGATAAAATACACTTCATCACAAGTTAATTGAATAATTTTAATTTTGAATCAGATTTGGACATTTTTCGCGGCATAATTCGAAAAATAACCAAATTATTGAATAGTGGGTATGGCTTGAACTATCTATTTTGTTTGTAATTCTTGCATAGATAATTATTTAATGTCTAATTATCATTCATGAAGCTAATAACGTAGGTTTTACAACAGATCCCTAGAGACGAAATCAAATTATTTGAAAAAAAAAATATTATAAATATAAACTTGACTAGTAATTGTACGGTAATTTCACTACCACAGACATAACTCGGTAGAAAAACATTTGATAATATAGTAAAATGAAAACCTTGTAAATTAAAAATACAAGCTTATACAATCTACAAGTTATATGAAGTCATACGGTAAATGAAAATTACAAGTACTTGTAAAATGTTCTTCTAACACTTAAATTGTGAGCTTGTAGACGTGTACCGTTTGGTATTAACTCAATACACATAAAAACTTTTTATTCTGAATATATTTCGGTCACCTCTTTTATGTATTGTTTATTGGATACAATGGACATGTTTCGTATGAGTTATTTTTCTATTGGGTTTGATATTCAGAGATATATGAGAAGTCCTTGTATATGTAACCCATTGCGTAATCCGTCAGATAAACAATGAGTTGGATATTAATGTATACACATCGTGTTCTGTTTTCCATCGAGCATTTCTGTCACGATACAAACATCGATTCTTCGTTTACGACGAAGTTTATGTTTCTTAAATAGAAGCAGTATCAAAGGCTTATCTTTTAGTTATTCTTTTATTAAATGAAAAAATATAAAATACGTTATTCAGTTTAGACCTAATAAGGCGCTCATGAACGCCAAAACTACCAAATGTTCGGAAAAGAACCCAGTCATCGAGAATAACCGGCAAAAGACGCGATCAGGTCTTTTTAACGTATATATTTCCAATACACTATACGTTTCAATCGTTGTTAGTGGATGCACAGAGAGGAGTCATTTCTAGACATCACCATCGTTCACATATTGATCCACTCTATAGTAGCCTTTTGACACCAAAACCCGCTTGACGTGGCGCTTAAACTCACAGTCCGGCAAATTGGTAACATGGAATATTGTTGTAAAACCTAACATTGTTACCTAAAAAATTATTACCGGTTTTACTAAATTTGAAACATGAGACGACTAGTTTGTTACAGTTTCTAATATTTGGTAAATATTGTATCTTTATAATATAAACTTTCATGACTGGGTAACAGAGAAAAATATTTCAAGAAAACACTTTTTAGTGAAATATTCGGTTGACACACTGCCACATAATAAATCCAATTTCTAATGCTACGCGGTCTAAAAAAATCCACGCGTGTATGTTCAAAGGAATTTAAAATTTTTATGATGGAATTTTGATTTTTTAATGGTTTTTATAACTCCAGCAGTGCTAACCCTTTTCTGTTCACCTGGCGAAGCGGGCATATACACATCAATAGCAATAAACATCATACATTTTGAAAGTAGATTTGTTTGAATGTTAACACATCAAACACACAGAAAGGCCGCGATGAATTCTAATGAAATTTAACATAAGTCGATTATAGCCTCTACGAGACATGGGATACATTTTTTAAATCGTTATTTAAGTTTAATTTACGTCCATTGAAGTGGCCGGTTTGCATAGTTACTGTATAATTATATAGTAACGATATAGTTATATTTTTACTCTTAAAAAAATCTATGTACATTAAAAGATTTTAATTTCTGAGTATTAAAAAAGTTTGAAGCATCAAATATACAGATTTTTAGTTTATGTCCTTGACTCATGGCTGAAATATATACGACGACAAATAGATTTAATTTGTTTTGGAACTTTAGCAGTAATCGAATGTAGATAGGAAAACTTGAATATTCAAATACCTACATTCCAAACATCAATTACATCACCGAACTCAAAGTTTTACCAAAGTTTGTGGTATTTGCTACTTCGATAAGACGTAGTTTGTGTTGAAAAATAATTCTGTTGGTATTTTATCTTGCCATTCTAACAACATGTTGTGTTGCTATAATGACTCAGGATTCTGTCATAAATATCCTATTCTAAATTCGTATATATTTTTGTTATTTGATTATGATACAAGATTTTTTTAATAAACAATTTCTAGTACTATCTTTTTTAGGTTTCAGAACAATAATTACTTGGATGGAAATAATTTAAAGCAACCGTAATGAAGAAATGAATACCTAGAAGACTTTAAACTTATTTGGATTGCCTATTTAACTGTATTTACAAAAATCTTATTGTAATAGTAGAATTTATTTAAAAAAGAAAATTGTTGCCATTGACATTGGCAAAATTTTGTGCGCAACATAATTGACCATTTTAAAGAAGAAAAAAGTTTTGTTCTAACAAAACTAGCAGTGAAGAGTCCAAAGGCTTGGACTAACAAGAAGTTAGTCTTATAGTTGGAAATACGAATTAATTCATTAGCCTGTCCCATTGGAAGAATATTATGAGTACTAACAATGTTTTAATATCGCTAGCCTGTGATAATAAAAAAATACTGGCATTCGAGTAATATTTTGTGTTTTGAAATTATATATTTGTCAATAAAATTTCTTTACATTTCCTTATTGATTTAAGTAATTTTAGTTTTTAAAAGTAAACGCTCTGCAGTAATAAAGCTAGAAATAATAACAAAGACGAATGTAGAGAACGCCTCACGATTACAAATAATCATTTAATCTTATGTTTTTACATTTAAACGTAGTATTAAGAAAACAATTATATTAACAAGATATGAAGTAATGGAAGAACGGTTAGTCTCCAATAAATATAAAACAGACTAGCGGTGTCAGTTAATTTTTTCAAACCATAAATCCCATGTTTAATCTTTTAGGTCGACTGTTGGTAATACCTTTCCCTTTACCGCTCGCGTATCGCCGAGGGGTGGATTAACGCGGGGTGGCGATAAATTCTAATGAAATTTCCGCCAGAGACGAGCTAGCTGTCTGCGTAGACATAACGAATATACATTAAAATACTGATGTAAAATTTTGTCGTATATCTGTTTTGTGATGAAAACATTTATATAAAGCGCAATCAAGTATACGCATAATGCATTGTTGGCAAAGTAAGACATAGTAAATAAATATTGAAATGATCATTTTTTAAGGCAAGAATTATTTTGAAGCATTGAGCGGTATTTTTGGCAGGACATAAACTTATGATTTCGCGCCAAGACATGCTAGTAAGCGTGACCGACCATTAATTTAGAGGTATATGTCACTTCCTTATTCAAATTTTCATTTCATCGAAACTATATTAGAATTTCTTTTCTGAAGCTCATTTTCAATTGGTGCTGATTCTGCTGCTTTTGGTACTAGCGAGATCTAACGTGGATCTTAACATTTGTTTCGACATTAATTTGGTTACTAGTATTTATTGTAAGAATTTCTTTCAATAATAATTAAAGTACCTGGGCGACCGAGCCTAGCTCGGTTCTTTAAAAAACATTTTTAAATTAAAATAAAGGGTTAGGTTTGCCTTATAAAATTAACATTTTTATAGAAAAAAAAAATATTCATCTCTTCTGCTGTCACTCAGATTCGAACTGGGGTTTCACCGATTGTCGAAGCAACCTATTTTCATCTGAACTATTTTTGTTTTGACAGCGGTGGCGAAATTTACCTTTATATTGTAGCTATATTTTTTCATTGCCAGAAAATTCAGTTAAAAAAGTTTTCTATGAATAAAATCTATCTAGATCTATTTATCGTCCCCGAAACTACTTTTATACTAATTTTCACGGAAATAGATGACGCCGTTTCCGAGATCCTGAATATATACAAATATAAAAATATACAATAATTGCTCGTTTAAAGGTATTATATAGACTAGATATATAACATAAATTAATAAACTAATTCTACTGTGATAATTACCCAAAGTTGGTGCGTTCAAGCAAAACAACTCTTGATAAATAAACTGAAACTTTAAAACTAATAAATCATTCACAACAACAAACTTTCATACCCAGAGGTTTTGGTTGAATTCCATAGTCGGGACTCAGTTTAAAGCAAGGCAAGCCTCCGTACCATTTTTCGGTTAATATATCCATGTACCCGTTAGAAGAATACTTAGCTATGACTGCTGAAACACTATCCTGTGAAATAATAATTTAATTAAACATAATACTATCAACATAATACGAAGTGAAAATTTGCGAATTTGGATTTCGTAAATAGAAGTCAGTTTCCAATACTGCCACTCGATTTATAAACGCAGTATCGAGAAAATGCGGTATATCTAGAACTTATATATACACATGTATATTTACTAATCTTTGTGTAATGAATTGCAGGTAAATAAAATTTCGATTTATACCGCATTTTTCTCGAAATCGCTAATATGTTCTTTACTGCGTTTATAAAATACGCGGCAGAATAGTAAGAACTAACTGTCTGCTTCCATACATTCAATAAATCGATATTAAGTAATTAGTACAATAATTTATATCTGTCAGAGATTTATATTCTTTGTAATTCATTTGAAGTGAAGACTTCTTTAGGCGCATTCAACAGTGAACGAAAGTGACTTCTAACGCTCGCATCGGTGACACTGAGTCGAGTTTACTAGACTCTTGTCGTCCTCAGCCTCGTTTAATATCCGATAAAGAGTGCATCGTTCCAATGGTAGTCCGGTGAAGCAGTTAAGGCCTTGCTAGGCCAATAACTCAGTCAGTCCGAAAAACAGTACAGCATTTCAAGTGTACATATTGTCCCTATACAGTCAGTATATATTACTTTATATAAGGGTACTTATATAACTATATATTCTATATTACTATGATATATTACCAGCGTAATGCTTAAAGTGTATAAAAATATTTTAAATCGATAAACCCATAGTTTTCACTTCTATCGTGTGCTCTGCTACCTTTTTACAAGTTTATGTAACTATTTTCTTTACAAGCGTTCTTAATTACGAAATGTTTATTCTGTTTAACCCATGTAAAATTAGCAAATAATTTAGTAAATTTTACTGAGAATAATTATTCTAGTTTAATAGCGGTTTTTGTTAAAACTAGTAATATATATGTAGAATTATCTTTGTTTATGGAAAAGAAATAATCGTTCGTCATTTGTTGTAACAATACTTTTCCACGAAGATTTTCCCTATCATCTGAATTATTATTGATTGAAGTAAGCCTCGAAGGTATATAGGACGGAGGTGACGTCAAAACGGAATGACGTATAATCGACTACATGACACGCGACTATCGATCACACCATTAGAAGGTTCGCGTGAATCATCCATCAATCTTTCACGCTAAGATCCGGAATCATCTCCCACCACTTAGACCTTCTAAAAGTCCTCCGTCTTATGTAAATAGACGGCACATTTCCGTATCGAGGTCGCTCAGTCATAACATGCTTAACTTAGATACGTGGCATTTAATTAATCGATTGTTGCTATGCATATTACTGATGTTCTAATTATCTAGTTTTTTTGACATTTACATCTCTGTTGTTGCGTTCATATATTTATTGTTGTTTATTGTTATTAGTTCTAAAAACTTTAATCAATAATTTTTACTTTTTTTGCCTTACATCTTTAAATATAGTATTTCGATATTCTTATACATTAACATTTTTTTTCGAATTGACTACGCTATTGATCTTGCAAGTTCTTAACAGCTTCACCGGACTACTCATTCAAATTGATATCATCTTTTGGTATCTTGTATAAGTAAACTTTATACTATAACAATATAGATAAATAATATTTAATTGAAGTCGGGAATAGTTTTATCGTTAGAATATCAATTCTAACGTCCGCAAGTTCAAACCACGATGTACCAAGAAACTTTTCGGATTTGTCGTACATTATTTTGCTAATTAAAATTGATAATAAAATGAACTAAGAGTGAAATAAAATCTGAACGTGAGAAATGTTTTCATAATATTATTATATGTACTATGAATGATATTGTTTGCTGGTCTATTATTACACTCTAACATACCAAGGGAAGATGACGTTGGCACATGACTCTTTCTGGCTGGCGTTATTTAAATATATTATTCGATATAGTTATATAAACAACTGGTTACGATAATTTTTTATGAACTTTAACAATAATATTAATTTCTATAAACACGTGTAGTAAATGCCGGTGCGCATATAAGGACCTCGAAACACTAGTCTGACCTCACCTTCAAAGGAAATCCTTTCGCCATTCCAATAGCATACGTGTCTTCAGCAAACGTATGGTCTCCGACACGTTGGAGTTTACATCCGTGATCGGTGGCTCGATAGTAGTCTAAAACTGGTGTATCGGCTATCAAAAGGTCTAACGTGCCATTTCTGTAAAAAAACTCTTGATTTTATTTTAATTAATAAATACAAATATTATAAAGCTGGTGGGTTTGCTTGTTTGTTTGGTTGAATGCGCTAATCTCAGGAACTACTGGTCTAATTTGAAAAATTCTTTCAATGTTAGCTCATTGATTGAGGAAGGCTATAGGTATAATCCTAAGACTAATAGGATCTGAGCAACAACGAAGAATGTTTCAAAATTGTTTATTTTTCTTACGAGAGCTTTCGATGCATGTTAGCGTAAGCCCAAAGTAACTATTCCACGTGGACGAAGTCACGGGAATAGCTAGTTCTATAATAACTCACAGATTTCTAAACTTTTTGGTGTTATTACAAAAAAGTTAAATACTTGGTTTAAAAAAGGTTTCGTACGAAATTCACCGCGCTCGCCCGGAGTAAGATAGCGTTATCCTTTTTTCGCAAGTGTAACCTAACCTAACCAAAGCGAGACAAAAGAGCAATACAGCGAACATTCACCGAGAGATCTTTTATGGAAGCGTTCAAAACGTGTTTAACTTTTTTGTAATAACACCGTTTATGTTTAAGAAATGATTCATCTTCTTTAGAAGAAGTGACGACAAAATAAATAAAAAGTGTTTAAGTTGTAACGGTGCAAGTTGATGTTTATTAAATTGTTCAGTTATAAATCAAATCAAAAATACTTTATTCAGTATATTCAGTATTTAATATACATTATCTATTTAGAAGTGTCATATATCTAAAAATATACATAACCAATTTGCCAAATTATATCATAGGGAAGTTGGAATAGATGAACGAAACATCCGATATAATATAAAGTTATATTAAAATGAATGAAAAACAAGATTGATAAAGTAACGCGACAAGATTACGTTATTACGGAACGGACAATTTGCAATATAAGAGACAAAACTAAATAATCAATTTTTAATTTTCTATCAGAAATAACTAGAAAAAGGCAGAACATGAAATATAACACGATTAATACAAATTATGTTAAAGATCATTCACAAACTAATTACTTAAGTTTTTACCCGACTGCACAGAAGCTAGGTAATAATATTTTCGAGTTTTCGATCTTATATATCTATTTTTTTAACACAATCGGTAACGTAAACCGCTTGATGAATTTTAATATATGAGGTGTCGTCGTAAACCGAAAACAGAAAATAGGGATAGATTATTTTTAATTACTAGCACTCAATTCAACAACAAGGTTTTTAACATAATTAGCTGATCCGTGCAACTTTGTCTGCACTAAATCAATTGATTTCAATTGCATTTTTAAACATAAATCTTAATGAACCCGATTCCAGCATCATTATGTTTGCCAATTGTGAATCCAAACTATCCAGGGACTCAGACATATATCTAGGTGGAATCTGAGAAATATTTTTTATAATAAGCTTAAAACCCGTTACATATTAGTCACAATTTCGTTTAAACATATTTTTGAACTTTGTTGACATTTCATATGTGGTTGATAATTACGCATTCAAATGTCATGTAGCCGTAGCTCAATTGTAATGGGACTTTATACTGATCGATAATACATTAAGAAAGTTGGTATTTCTGAGGTTGGGAATTTGTTTTCTATTCCTTAATATACGATTTAAAATGTAATTATTTGAAAGTGTAATCTGTATATACATATTTATAACAGATACATAAATTAATTTATGAAAAGCGAAAGGGATATTAAATCAGTCCGTAAAATAATTGCACTGAAGTATATTAATCGTAGATTGTGATTTACAATATTTATTGCTTCATAAAATTAGTTCATCGTTTTATATTAAATCATTGCCTTCGATACTTTTAGATATGTTTAGAGTTTAAGACAAATTTGATTATGTTCATTATTGTATTAAATTTGTGTTTTGAAAATTATTTTACAATAGTGTGAAGATTTATTTGATGTTCGTTTTGTAAAAGTTACAAGATTTCTTTTATTTCATGGATCATCTACTTCTAAACGCTGTCAATAAAAATATTACTTTGTGACATGTTCTCGTTAAATGCCTCCTTGTAAAGTGCCAGTCATAGTTTCATCAATTGCCTTAAAGATTATTAATATTTGCTAAATATACTGAAAGTCATTCTATGATTATCGTAGGGGGTGATTTTAACAGATAGGTTAAAATATATATGCGTAGATTATTTAAACAGAACAATTAATATTACACATTCAAGTAAAGTGATCCACTTAAAATAAGTAATTTGAGATCATTTCAAATAGGATAGATTCTTATCTTATTCTTATTATATTTTTAAATACAAAACACAACTATTTCTGTAAACCATACTTCAACTTATTGATATCGAATCCACACATCGCTTTTCTATAATTTAAAATAATAATGAAGAAATATTTAGAAAAAAAAATCTCTGATAACTTAATGGCTTTTGTTAAAGATAATAAATACTAAAAGATAATATTACTGGCTTCAACTTCAGCATGAATGGGTCGGCGCGCCCGTGGTAATACCACCCGACCCACAGAAAAACGACGTGAAATAATTGTGCTTGCATTGTTGCGTTTCGTTCGGTAAGTGAGAGCGCCGGAGGCCCACCTCTCCTCTTCCCTTCCCCCCCTCCCCCAACACAAGCTGGCAACGCATTTGCGTCTTCTCTGTTGTTGCTAGTGTCTATGGACGGCGGTAATCACTTAACATAAGGAACTCACCTGTTCATTTGTCTCCTATCATATAAAAAAAGATAAAAAAGTAATTTATACAACTATTTCAATGTATATTCTTACCTTAGTCGCTCAATGCCTTCTTCGATGTCTTGCAGTGCATACCGTCGCATATGCTGCGCTAGCTGGGGATTTTTTCGTTGTGTATAGTATTCAGACACGGATGATCTCGCCGTACCCACCCGTAATGAAAGCCACTAAAAGAAATAATTTTAATTTTCTTTCAAAATGAATGGAAGTGTTTAAATAAGCACAGTTTATGTTACTTACATTACTTCGACCTTGATAGTCATCGACGGCATTATGAAAAAATAATCCAGCTATTAGAGCAGCGATATTAGCTGTGTAACTGGCAACAAATATCACAGAAAAACCACCCCATACATTTATAAGAAATTTATTAGGCCAGCTTTTTGGTGCTTTAAATGCAACTAAATGTCCACACAGAAGGCCCCACATAACCCAGAGAGCACTTGATATGCTAAAATTTTTTGACCTTTGACGCCCCCAAGGGTTGAGTCCAAACGGAGATAACCACTCATAAATTGCAACAGCTATGGCTGTTACATTTAGAGACGTAAATATTGCTATCCACAATTCTGGCGAAAATGGCAAAAGAAAGGCGAGTAAAGGTATATCGGGCCTTTGATTTGGAGCAGCCAATATTGATACACCACCAAAAAAGTAAGGCTGACTGTAATCAATAACTTCTGCTCTAGCTGCAGCCACACTTAGTGCAGCAAAAGACATGTGAGCTGCGCCAGAAACTAAATCCCCAACAATACCATTCCATTTCTCAATATCTTCGGCCAAATCTGTATCATACACGTATCCTCCTTCAGCATTGTTATCAAAAACTGTATGACCATTTCTGTATTGTGCACGATAATTTTTATTATCCATTGAAATAAAATCTTTTGCTACATTCTTATATTCATTAATCCTATGAAATGGTTTTATCAGTTTTCTTGAACCATATAAACCATCTTCTACAATATATAAATGAAAATCAAATTCAAGTTCTTGAGCAATGTTTTCTAGTAGATCCATTGCTAAGCCGTAACAACAGTGAGTAGACATTTTCGTGTATGTCGGTTTAGTTGTTGGAAAGAAAAAATCATCTGTATCTTGGTCATTGTCTCTGTCAAGTTCATTGAAAACAAGAGTAAGATTATCTCTATCTGATGTTTGTGGTCTATGACATGTTAAACCTCTAAGACACTGGCCATCTTCATCAAGTTCTCCTTCCATAACAAAGGGTGGTGCTAATGCTGTAACTATACGAAATATAGTACGTGCCCCTTCTGATTGTCCATGAGCAACAAGTCTGCCTCCAGGCCAAACTATTGTGTGAAGTCTAACATTTCGACCTCGAATATGTCCTACTTGGCTCCAAATATTATCTTCGATCCCCGGTATTAGATTTAGAAGAACAAAATTAGCAATTAATGCAGGTTCAGGTTCCTTTGTGTTACCTGCTAACGCTTCAGCTGCAGACAATCTAGTTTCCCTAAAAAATACATTATGATTATTCACATATTTCTGCGAGAACTACCTACCTGTTATAATTCAATGCATTACTCTGTTACGTATTAGTTGAAAGTAAATTAGTAGACATATGAATTTATTTATGAAAACGAAAACGTCTCAACCAATGACAACAACCTTCTAAATAATTAACAAAAATTTAAAGGGTTAAATGTATATTTGTATAAATTTAAACTATATGTTCCATCTTAGCCTTGTTTGTTCAAAAACCTCAAGCTGATTAACACTGAACATACAACGATGAATTATGGTATTAAAACAGAAAAGCGATTGCTAACTATTTTTGAAGATACACAAGTGTAAGCATTTTTATATCTAAAGATTAATATCTAATGTTCGCCTCGTTAGTTGCTCACTCATACTGAAAATCTTTCGTCAGAAACCCATTCGTATAGCTATAGATCAACAGCATACTTGTGTACCGAACGTATCCATAAGGTTAGCATTCGAACACCTCGTCACAATTAATATCAAAGACAAACCCCTGATAGAAAAAATATTAATGAACATAATTTAGTACACATAATATGAAATATACAGCAGCGTTGATGTTTTATAAAGACATACAAAATATATATAACGAGATAATAAAATGACTGTCATAGCTCTCTATCCTCTTTGTCCATGTTTTAAGCAATAAAGTTTTAATTTTATTGCGGCCAAAGACATTCGACACTGCTAAGGTTGAACAGTATAAATATTTTTATTACCTAATATTATACCCTTTTAAATTTTATACAGTGTAATACAAATACATAAGATATTGTTTTTTTTTTTATCTACAAATCTTTAAAAAATAATATATTAACTTTTGCCTGCAACTTCGCTCGTGTTAGTATAGATATGAGCGATCCGTCGGAAACAGTACATTTTTTAGATGATATGTGTCCTTTTCTATACCCGTCACAACATGTATGTAAAATTTCATACTGATCGTTTACGTAATTAAGGCGTGGAAGTATAAAAACAAACAAACAAACTCACATTTCCCTTTATAAAGTTAGGAATATAATATACTTACACATAACAAAGTTATGAATCAAAGATTTCCTGGGCAATGATTTATTTTGTTATTTGTTATTAAGAAGACATTGAAATATTTATTTTGTGTAGTTGTGATATCAATAAATACTATTACAATATATACGTAAAATTAACAAGATATTTTTGTATTAAAGCGATGATGGGTGAATGATATGTCTAATAACAATCATTACTCACTAAACATAACACAAAATCATATATTTCAAGCACATAGTTTAGTTAAAATATCTTAGCTGCAGTTCAAAATTATTGGTTTACATGTTTGACTACGGCCGCTTCATATTTTTAACATCCGATAAAATATAGAATAAAAAAATTTGCTTAACCATTTCACCAGATAATATTTGCATTAAACAACAACAACTCATCTGCCGCTCTCGGAAAAGGAAACGGGTGTGAACATGCAATATCCGTACCGATCCGCCGATACCCGGTTTCATCGTGACCGGGGCCACCCATCGAAATTGATTAGAAAATACCGCCATTCACACATACTAGAGTTTTAATTACTTTGGGCTAAACAAATAAAACCGTAAATATTATATTTACATTAGACTTGTATTCGGTAAACTCTGGTTAATTATATTTCTGAATATAACACGAAAGTACTAAGATGCTAATCATGGGTTATGTTGATTGACTTTTCATTGGTTTACTATTTTATAACCTTCGTCGAATTACAGTAACTAGACAACGGAAATAAATATTTGGACAGCACTTATTTTTGGAAACGTTTGTGTACCATTTTTTCCAAAAGAATGTAAATGAATACATATGAAAATAAAAGCATTTAAGCGTACCAATACTCACTTCATCAAACTACAATATGTTGTTTTTTTTTCGAACTGACTACGCTATTGGCCTAGCAAGGCTTTAACAGCTTCAAAGAACTACCAAGGCGAGCGCATAAGGCATTCTGGCGTATTTATTTTGACAACTAGCTCAAATATGTACGACAAACCTCGGCTTGGGCTGTTGCCTAATATATGCAATTCGTACAATACGTTGTAATGAAATCAATTTGTATAAAATCATCCCATGTTCATAACATCGATGCAAATACATCGGACATGTGATTTTAGTGTTTTTTGTATTATTTATACCCGAACCCTCTTTTTTATATAATATTTTTGATGTAAATTGTATAAATTACAAATAACTAATTGGTTTTGTTTAATAGCCCCATAAATATAAATAAAACCAATTTATTATGACCACCATGTAAAACATACAGGCAATGTGTTTTAATTGAATGTTGTTTGATGTTTGAACCTATTTTATTGAGGGAAATAAGATTTATATTATTCCTTCATACTAAAGAACAATGCAATGGAAAAAGTGTGCGTGTAGATTCGTTTCATATTCCTCAATACATTTATCTATTGAATATCGGCGTATGATACGGCTTTTTAATAATTATATATGCTATATCTATACATATAATAAGAATGTAATAAGAATCTAAAATGTCCTTACTTTTTATTATCGTGAAAAAAATTGTTGCAGGTTTCTATAAACAAGTAATGGAATACATTTCAATCATTTTTATAAATGTCATGTAAATGTGTTTGATTATATGAACACGCATCACTGCAAAAGCACTTTATTCATTTACTTAAATTTAATTTATTTAAATTTAAATCAAATAAAGCATATCCTCAAGAGTAACTTAGTCTTTGTTTCATTAAAATCGATCCACTCTATCAAAAATTATTGTAATTTGAATGACGACTGGAGTTAGATACAAGAGAAGAGTAGTCAATTCTATACTAATATTATAAAACTAGAGAGTTTGTTTGGTTCAATGCGCTAATCTCAGGAACTACTGGTCCGATTAGAACACTTCTTTCAGTTTTAGATAGCATATTTATCAAAAAAGTATAGCTTTTTATAGCCATCAAGCTAAGACCAATACGAACGGTGCAGCAATGAAGAATGTTTCAAAATCGTTTTGTTTTCTTCTGAGAGCTTCCGCCGCGTGTAAGTGCTAGCCCAAAATAACTATTCCACGCAGACGAAGTCGCGGGCAGAAGCTAGTAAGTAATAACCTACATGTAGATTAAAATTTCTCGTATTATGATATTCAAACGAAGATGTTTTTTTCTGTACTATTTTTGGCAGCAATAAATTGACATTACCAAGTATATGATAATAAAAAAAAGATAATATAATTCAAAGTATATATTTTCGAGTGGTCGTTTCATTAATAAAGTTTTTAAATATATGTTGTTTGTTTCTGCTTATTGTATATAAAAATTAAGGTCAGTCAGAAGGTGAATACTCCGCCATATATAAGGAAACTTGACAGTCAACTTATCCTTAGTAATCTATATGGAATATAAAGCATGAATAATATAAATTCGCAGTAAAAACCAGATGGTGGTATAAAATATCGAGCGACTCAATGATCAGCTGTATAATTGTACAAATTAATGTATCCTCGGACACTGGTGAACAAATCGTTTTTGGGAAATTGTAAAAATTTCCCATTAAGACCAATAACAGTATTTTTATGTAATATTCTTAAGCTTTATAAAACAGTCCAAAAGCATATTACAGATTTGCTGGATAGTGAGTTCAAGCATGGTTGTATTCAGGGGATTTTAATGTCAAAAGGCTATTGTAGGATGGATCAATATGAAAGCCGCAATAACATATGGAAATTATGCCTCCGCTGTGCATTCACAAAAACGAATGAAAAACTGTTTGTTTTTAAAAATTAAATGATAATAAGATAAACCAGATGGAGTTTCTTTCCGGTTTTTCTCGATAACTGAGTTGGTTTCCGAACCATTTTGTCGTTCGTTAGCGCCTTGTCAAGGCCTAAATTGAATAAAGTATTTTCAATTTTGATTCGATTTTGGTAATATTATTAAATTGTTATAGACTACTATTCGTAAAATATAATTAACATTAGTTTATTTATTCATTTGCATACTTTATTTTAAGAAGCGTCAATATACTACTTCTTCTAACAAAATTATATTAAGTTCTCTGTATATATCTAAAAAATACTTATATTATTAACTTTTGGTTACATTTCGAAACCATATAAGTACGGTGATTCCTCGTCTTCTCTTCGTTTTCATATCTAGCGACAATCACGAGATAATTAATCGTAAAGGTTTTCCGTATTTACTAAAAATACTTTTGTCTAACTCATAGGTACTCCTTAAAGGTAACCTTTCATTTAAACGGCCAACAAACTCCTTTCACTCATGGTTTCGCAGACCGCAAACTATAAGTATTTAGGTAATAAATAAAAAATAATAATTTCAATTTAACAAATTATTAATGTAGTGAAAAATGGTTGTCCAATAAAACAAGCTTGGTGTAACCCTGAATCATAAGGAACGCATTGCGGGCAGGTTATTTATTTTATTTTATTTACTCAGCGTGCTCATAGTTGTTCTGATAGGCACGAAATTTAAAACAATTGAAAGTAAAATATAATCCAGTGGGGCAACTATTGTACAAAGACCCAGCGAGTCACAGATTGAGTATAGCTGATCTAACCGAATACATTATAATATTAGTTAGGCCGATATCATAAAGTAATAATATGTAATCGAATTGCTACACATTAAAAGAGTAATGTAGGGAATAAACCAATGCTTTAAATGAGAGACCACACTGTCGGTTAAAGAATGCAATAAAATGAGAATGATTACGAAAACGAAAGGATTATGACGATAGTTAAATCTAAAATGCGTGAAACTGTATCCACCGTTGACCTGACCTATATAGCCGACCTAATTTCAGTAGGAACTGTAAAGGAAAACTGCGTCGGGTCATGTCAATAGATGGTGATCAGACCGTTGAATCTGCCTTTCCATTGCACGGTCTGGCTGTCTGCCAACATGAGGGTCCGTGCTCTTAACGTTTCATATCACGTGTAAAAGACAGGCTCGAAAAAATCCTCCATTTATTTCATTCGACCTATTGGCACTAGTTTATGATGATAGCAGTAACAATAAAGTATGTTTTCATTGTCAATAATTACGAGTTGAGTGCACCGAATTAATAACACGAAGGAACTAAATACTTGTTGTTCACTTACTGAATTTGTATCGAAATAGTATTTAATTCATCTTACGTCGAAATACGACATTATAATGAAGCCTTTCTACTTGAAAAATATTCTCTTAATACCACGCTTTAGTGAGAGATAATAGTACTGTTGATTTCTTTGTGTCCAAAACGGTCATTTCATTATGATTCGAAGTACTAACTAAAATCAATGCCTTCCCTATGAAAAATATCCTCGTCATGTAGTAACATGTCCAATACTATACACAAAACAATTGGGACACAAATATAGATTAAACTACAATCGTGATTTCTAAATTGTAATAAAGATAAATTCTAACCTTCTTAATAGATGGTATATCATACTTTACATAACATTTATAGACAATTGATGGATATCGTTAATTAAAACAATAATTATACGTAATTTGATTATTTGTTGAACACATTTCGGTTATTGACGACCACATTAAAACAGTCCCGCAATTAATCAGATGAGATACCCACAAACAGTATTGATATTTCATAAAGCAAATTAATTCATTCTGACCTACCATTATTTACTTCAATTACCGTACTTTACGTGTCTATTCGTAGATTTGAATGGCAGGTGATTAATTATCTTCTTGTTTAACGATATAAAATTAGAGTTTCGTGATCATAACTCTAAATATTTTTCTAGTATAAGTAGCAAGCTGTAAACTACTACTCAAAAATTATAAATAAAATATATGTAAGACTTAACAATTTTGACGTGAAAAATGATTGTAATCCATACTAATATTACAAATGCGTAAGTGAGTTTGTAACGTCTTTATGCATTAACTAGCTTCTGCCCGCGACTTCATCCGAATGGAATAATTACAATACTATATACATATTTACAACACAAAAGGAATATGAACAACACGTAGCGGAAGTTTTCGAGAGAAAATAAAACGATTTCAAAACATTATTTATTGTTAATTCGCTCCTATTGGTCTTAGAGTGATGATATATGGTCTATAGACTCCGTCGATAAATGAGCAATCTAATACTGAAATTTTCAAATTGGACCAGTAGTTCCTGAAATTAGCATGTTGAACAAAACAAACAAACCCTCCAGCTTTATAATACTAATAGAGATTACCCAGTCAATCATACTAACATGGCGATCTGTCAGCCGCGCTGGACGCACGCATTTGCGCGCCAGATGGTTATTTCGACAACGCAGTACTGTCGAGTGAGTCATCACTCGACAGTGGGAGAATTATTTCCCAACCCTCTGCTGCTACCGGCTCCTCCCATGCCTCCACGTCGGGAAAAGCTGAGGAGGTGTCTGACGGTCCTCCCCCAATTACGGAGGAGGAGATGGGTAGGGCTGTCGAACGCCTCCTCAACCGGCGGAGAGTGCCCGGCCCTGACAGGTCCCGGGCCGGGTGCTCGGCATTGCGCTGGGCCATCTTGGGGGGTGGCTTTGGGAGCTATTCGACCGATGTTTAGCGGTCGGACGGTTTTCAAAGCCCTAGAAGCTGGAGGGCTCTGCCTGATGGCAAAGGAGGGCCACCCTCCGTACTGCGCGTCCGGGTATCGGCCCCTTGTCCTGCTGGACGACGCCGAGAAGGCGTTGGAAAGGATCATCTCTTCCCGGGTCGTCCAGCACCTGGAGGGAGTGGGGCCAAATTTGTCGGATGCGCAGTATGGCTTTCGGGCAGGGCGTTCGACAGTGGACGCCCTGTGCCTCCTGAAGTCGCTGTCCACGAAGGGGACATCCCAGGAGGAAAGGGTTTTGGCGGTGTCCCTGGACATCGCCAACGCCTTCAACAGACTGCCGCACGCTGTCATACGGGAGACTCTCCGCTATTTCGGAGTGCCCACGTATCTGCGCCGGTTGTTGGAGGCGTACCTCGAGGACAGGGAGGTCGCCTACGTGGATGGCGACGGGCGGATGGTCCAGCGGGCTATGAAGAAGGGGGTTCCACAGGCGTCGGTCCTGGGGCCGATCCTGTGGAACATGGGCTACGACTGGGTGCTTCGCGGCGCGCTTCCATATGGAGCGCGCCTCATCTGTTACGCGGATGACACCCTAGTCGTAGTCCGGAGGGAAGACTGGAAGGAGGTGGAGCGCTTGGCCACGATGGCCACAACCCTCGTGGTCAGGCGCATAAGGAGGGTGGACCTCAGAGTGGCCCTCGAGAAGACCGAGGCCATTCTTTTTCACGGGCCTCGGCGGGAGCCACCACCTGGGGCACACATAGTGGTGGAGGGCGCCCCGGATCAGGGTGGGCGCCCGGATCAGGGTGGGGGTCCAAATAAAGTACTTGGGCCTCACCCTGGACGGGCGCTGGCGTTTCGAGCCCCACTTTGCGGGGCTCGGACTGCGATTTGCTGGGGCGGCGGCGGCACTCGGTCGGCTGCTCCCCAATATTGGGAGGCCGGGTGCCGGGTGCCGCCGACTTTTCATGGGAGTCGTGCGGGCGATGGCCGTCTACGGGGCACTGGTCTGGGCAGACGTCCTTGGTGCCGCCAACGTGCGTGCGCTGCGCAATGTTACTTCACATCGGTTTTCTGTGAGGGAGTGGTACTACTCCGGGTGAGCCAACCCATTTATGCTGAAACCAACAGTTTCAGCCTGGCCCTACCATTATATTGGCTGTGTATATTATGTATATATTAAAATACTAGCCTCTTACTTTGGGATAACGCTAACACGTATCGGAAGCTCTCAACAGAAACAAAACCCCGATTTTGAAATATTCTTCATTGGTGCTCTGCTCCTATTGGTTTTAGCGTGATGATGTATATCCTATAACCATCCTCGATAAATGAGCTATATAACATTGAAAAAAATTTTCAAATCGGATGAGTAGTTACTGAAATTACCCCCTACAACGTCACAAACTATCATCATATATCATATATCATCACGCTAAGACCAATAGGAGCGGAGTACCAATGAAGAATGTTTCAAAGTCGGGGTTGTTTTCCTCTTGAGAGCATCAGCTGCGTATTAGCATTAGCGCAAAGTAACTATTCCACGTGAACGAAGTCGCGGGTGGAGGCTAGTTATATATATGATAGAAACTACGGGTACTCTCCGTTTACTCACAACAACTACTACTACAGAATGAAAATGCTACTTTTAGCACAGCGTTATGAGGAAAGCTACGTTACGAAGAATAAGAAATTTAATTTAACTAAGTGGCTACTGCATTGTCTTTCAGACCTTTCAAACATGCACCGACTGCATGAAACCACTACAACTGAGTAAGTTTAGTTAGTATTCATACTTAAATCAGACCAACAATATTTTACAACAAATAAATTATAGTTTTGTTCGTTTTTATCGAGTTTGTAGTCAACGTGAAGTTATAAAAATATAAATTATAGCACGTATCATAACATTTTTGAAGCCAAACCCATTCTAAATGTTCATCCTCAATTTTCTTGTGTTACGTAAAGCGGAAAGGGTAAACACTGTGTTTCGCTTGCATTCGACTTGGTGCTTAAATTTACTATTCGGCAAATCAGTACAATGTGCTTTACTTTGGGCCTTTGTTTTGAAAATCAACACTTAAACACTGTTAATGGTCGTAGTAAAACTTAAGCTGAGATGTGTAGGTCGTGGGGAGGCTTGCTTTACCGCTTTTTTGGGGCCGTCATCGTTTTTGGGCTAATATTGCTTTCCATGCACCATAGTGAGATTTTTTTTTTTCGAAAAAAAATATAAATAATATAAATATTAAAAATATTATAAATTTTCATAGTGAGATAACATTGCCGTGCTACTTCATAATGAAATAAAGAACCCTCTGGCATGTTATTACTGATATTATAAATTATATCGAATAAACTAAGCCATATTTGATTGTGTTATCATTTAATCTGTCATCAAGTACCAATGGGTATTTCCAGGCAACTGAGAACAGAGGCAACTTGAGAGCCGGCCCTTCTAGATTCAGCGTGTTTACTGACTTTGACTACAACTTCATTTAATACCAGATGTGGTTGGATTGTAGTTAAACGATAAATCTTATAGAGCATTTAAAAAAATGAAGTCGAGATGGCGCATATATCGAAAACATGATAATAATACGCTTGCGCGAAACAATTCACTCGATACTTCCAGAGGTCATATCGACTAGACTAAATTGACAGAAAACCCGTACCATTCATTAATCATTGTCGAATTCAAAACGTTTATACACTTTTTCTGAAAACATTCTGGCTCTGCTCGAATAGTCTCGGGAACATGCTGATCACGTATTTTATTGAATAACATTTCGTTTCAAAAACGTGTGCCTTTCCATATCACTATTAAAGATATCATGAACATAAATAAAGTATCTCAACAACGAGTCAAAGAAAATTTAAAAAACAGTTTCTGTTAAAATCGTGAGTGTATTTTAAACAAGAATTTTATAATTGCTTAAAAATAGTAACTTATTTTAAAACTGTAGTATAAAATTTGTGATATATTATTATTAATTAAATCTGAGTAATAATTTAAGCTTATTAACAAGTACTTTATGAGTACAAATTGTAACTAATATTATTAATGCAAAAGTGAGTTAGTTTGTTTGCAACGTTTTAACTAATGACTACTGTGAATGACAATTGTACTATGAAAAAATCTATATTGACGGACGAGAAAAGCTGCAATCAAAATCTAGTCTAGATATATAAATGTCTAGATATATAAATAGAGTTGAAGTGACTCTTGTTCTTTTGAGCTAATCTGTTAAACGGCTGATCCAATCTTGACACTATACTATCCGGCGCTCTTAATGATCGAACGAAACGCAACAATACAGGCATTGTTAATTCACGCCGCTTTTCTGTGGGTCGGGTGTTACTACCCCGGGCAAGCCGACTCATTCATACTGAAACCAGTAATAGCTTCAGTGTGGCTCTACAAAAAATGGAGCAACTTTAAGGTTGACCTTGACGTATTATCACTGAGAAGCATAAAGGCTTAGGTTAAAACTAGTTTAATACTACTTATGCCAATATGTCATAAAATATAGATATGCCTCAGAAATGAATCTATATTATGGAAATTGGGATGTAGCTCGTCAAATTCAAAGCCCATATTGATTTCTATTGAAAGTATATCTCATATGAAGTAATAAATTTTCCCTTATACATAACTCCTCTGAAATCGAGTGATATTGAGGCTTTCGATAAACCTGTCACGTGGAAAAACGTTTAGATTGTCATTTCAGATGGAGAAATATACTAAGAAGAATATTAAAATCATAAAAATTATATATCTGTGTATGCCACTACACATTATTATCTAACTAACCGTTCCATATCTATATGCCGTTGAGAATGGTGTAGATGAGTTTTTAAAATGATAGAGTTACCCCAACTAAGTAATTCAATATATAAAGGGTTCTTTTTTCAACTTAGTTCGTTTTGCACGAAGATATTTAGAATTAACAAGGTAGAAAGGGGTGATCGTAATTTGATACGAGTTACTGCGCTTTTTCTAACGCGTTGACATATGTCAATAGTAGTAACATATGTAACATATGTCAGTCACTAATTAGATGCAAATCAGACATTCTTAGTAATTTCAAAGCCCGTTAAATGCCTTGAGATTAATGTTCATAAATCTGTACACAAAGAGTTCAATTTAATACCTATTTTTCATAGTTAAATTTTTGGTTGTATTATATTAACTATGTTTTCTTATTGCTAAGTTGGTTAGCACGAACGTATAGCTTAACTTAATACTGTAAATGTAAAGATGAGTTTATTTGTGAGTAGGCAGTCCGAGAAAATAAAGCTACAATAAAACACAAGTTACTGAAACGATTGTCAAAAATAAAAATGAAAAATTCTTTCAATGTTATATAGCTCATTTGTTGAGGATGGTTATAGGCTATAAGATATATCATCATGCTAAGAACAATAGGAGCGGAGCACCAATGAAGAATGTATAAAAATCGGGTTTTTTCCCCTTGAGAGCTTCCGCTGCGTGTTAGTGTTAGCCCAAAGTAGCTATTCCACACGAATGAAGTCGCGGGCAGAGGCTAGTTTTTTATAAAATCAATATTAGGTGATAGCTAATTAACTTAAAAAAAACTTTATGAATTTCAAATCTTTTTCACAATTTCTAGGTTAAGTCTTTACAAAGCTTGACAAATTTGTATAAAATTCTACGAACCAGTCACCCTCGTCACTGTCAGCCTAACGTAGTAATAAAATATATATGTAATTTATTATACGTTTGTAAAAAATAAATGACTTCGTAAAATTAATTAAGCATATCTAATAAGTTGTTTTGATATAATTCGTGGTGTAATTTTATGGGCCTGCTATTGGACCGAACGATCATAAATTTAATTTATGAATAAGATAAACTTTTGTATTATGTACGTGATTGTTTATCTATTACATATAATAAAAATGAAGTGTCTATATGTAACAGCGAAATAAAAATTTTTCACTGATTGGGTATGAACGTATACACGCTACTGATAACAAAAATGCAATTTTTAAAATTTTGTCGGTCTGTCTGTTTGTTCCGGGTAATCTCCAAAACGGCTGGACCGATTTTGACTGAAATTTCACTAGCAGATAGCCGAAATTACTGCGGGTGACATAGGCTACTCTAAATTAGACTAAGTGTTAACCGCGGCTTCGTCTGCAATGCTATCTCCAAAACGGATGAACCGATTTTCACAGAACTTTCACCAACAGATAACGAATACCATAACAAGTAATTTAATATATTTTAATTTAGATTAGCTGTTAACTGTAGGTTCGCCCGCAGTACTATGTCTAAAACGGTTAAAATGATCTTTAGAAACTTTCATTGGCAGATAGCGTTTATAAAAAGTAAATAAAGTAATTTTAGTTTGTACTAGGTGTTAACCGTGGCTTCGCCTGCAGTACTATCTTCAAAACAGTTTGAGCGATCTTTACGAAACTTTGATTGGCAGATAGGTGACCTTATAAAAAGCAATTCAAGTTATTTAAATTCAGACTAGCCCTTCACTGTGGCTTCGCCCGCAGTACTATCTCCAAAACGGTTAAAAAGATATTCACGAGACTCTCACTGACAAATAAATGACTTTATAAAAAATAATTTAGGCAATTTTAACCGTGGTTTCGCCCGCAGTGCTATCTACTTAACGGTTAGACCAATCTTTACAAGAATTTTTTTGGCAGATAGCTGACTTTACAAAAATAATTTAGGTATTTCTTTTTATAAGAGTTGTTAACCGTGTTTTTGCCTAAAAACTTTCTCCAGAACTGTTAGATGTTTACGGGATTTTCATTGGTAGACAGTAAACTTTATAAATAGTAATTGAGGTTATTCTATTTTGGACTAGCTGTTACCCACGAATTCGTCCATATGAAATTTAGCAAAAATATGTTGTTGACTGTAAACATGTGCGTATTTACCGCACTGTACTATATATATTTTTTATCTTGATTTATATATATACAAGATTCAAGACGTCACCACATTAATAGTTTACAATTTAATATAGTAATTATTATTAGCAATTTTGAAGATAGAAGAGGTATTTCAAATAAGATATTAGACCATAAACTTATTGACAATATTGGCACATTATATCATTATCTATTTTTAAGTAATTTTTCATTTGTTCTTTGTATAGTGTAAATGAGCACTGAGGTAGTTATATGGTTGGTTAATGTTCCAAATATGTTGGTTATGATAATCCTCATTAATTACACCGTTAGTATCTATATATCTAAGGTACACGTTACATGTTACTGTAAGTAGCGTGTGTGTAGTACTTAAAATAGTTTTTAAAGAACATTTCTGTAATTGTACATAGTTTCATAATTTAATAATTCTTTAATACAATTTAAAAAAACGCGTGCGGAGCTGCCGGTACAGCTAGTTATATATATTTTTTATAGCATAGGAGGCAAACAGGTGTGTTGAGTTTGACCAAATGTGCGGATAATAAAAGAATTAGTACAATTGTAAAACATAATTAGACATAGCAATAAAGTAATTAGAAGTTTAAAAGTAACAAAAAGATTAACCTCAATAAACAATTATGAGGGTTTTTATTAGAGCGCAAACAGATGTACTTTTATTAGCGCAGGTGCGGTATGTCTAAGGGATGCCGTAAATGATCTGACGGTGCGGCATCACTTTAAATACCGGCAAAATCGGCCTGTCGGGGTTGTGTGTAATGAGCATCGAAAGTACGCGGTTCGTTGTCTCAATAGTGTAAACGCGTTTGTTCTTTTCTTATATTAAATCATAGAGTTTAAAAGTTTTGCTGTGTTTCTTCTTATCGCCAGTAGTGTTGAGAAAACCCCATTCTTTTACCCAAGTCACAAAAATAATTGAACTATTTTTAACAAGGTGGGTCATTTGATGTTAAGTGATCACCACTGTCCATAGACAGCAGCAACACCAGAGGAGTCGCAAATGAATTGCCAGCCTGTGTTGGTGGGGAGGGGGGAGGCAGGTGGGCCTCCGGTGCTCTAGTTGATCGAACGAAATGCAACAATTCAGGCACTGTTTTCACGACGGTTTTCTGTGAGAGGGTAGTACTACTCCGGACGAGCCGACCAATTCATGCTGAAACCAGTAGTAGTTTCAGTGTTAATCAATTCTCGATTGATTAACAAAGAATATAAAAATGTATATAATTATTGTTCTGAGTGATAACAGAGCTAAAAACCAGACTATTATTAATAATTTCAATTTATAATTTATTTCATTTAAATAATATAAAATATAAACGATCTCAATGTTAAAAAAAATACACAGTATTTCATTATTTTGAGTTCTCACTACTTTTAGCAATCCAAATGATTGCCTCGACTACTTTTACTATTAATTAAACTAACGTTTGTAGAGGTAAAGCAAACGGAAATAATTTCATGGTATAATACTGTTGAATGGTATTAGAATGTCTGTACACGACTATATTACTACTACAACGGACGTGGTGATAAACACGTTGTAATGATCCTATTTTGTTTTATCACATTTCGAATTTAATAAATTAAATAAAGTATATGCACACACACCAATAAGGGAGCCGAGAACGATGGTGTATAGGGGGCATGACGGCATAAGAGAGCATCATGCCGTTTCCCGTGACTATTACCAAGGCACGCCAGTAGACATTTCACATCAAGAAATCAGTCTATCTCAAAAGGACTCAATTAATCAACATAGCCTGTATACTTGTTGACAATAGTGATAGATTAGATTTACTGTGTCCGAAGCGTACGTATTTACCAAAAAATAAAAAAATTACATATATATATGTCACGCATAGAACATTTATTTACTAATCTTCTCATTTCTAGTGTAAAAACAACAATGGTAAGAAATAGAAACTTGAGAAGTAATAAAGATTTTAACACAATATAAGCAGTATTTATTTCGTACCCTGAACTATCGATATTTTCTGGATAAAGTTTTGTAGGGTAATTTGGTATAGATATAAAACCACCAAGCCTTTTAGATACGACGAACATAAAAGTAATCTTGCACCGTTCTCGGACCCGCTAGTCAATTTGCTTTTATGATGATGCTCGACGTTTGTTACCATCCTATTATCGTCTGTAGTTTGAATGCTTCAGTAGTTTAAAATATCCGATTTGATTGTGATTCGTCGTATTCTTCTTTTTATGAAAATGTTTTAAGGTCCTACAGATGTTCTATCTTTATTTTTAGCGCCTCTATAATAAATTCTAAGAATTCTTGCTGTAGTTTAACCCTGAACGGTATTATAACTTTTGAAAATACATAAACAGTGAAAAACACCGTAATAATTTTTTTTTATCAGATTAAAAGTAATCAGTCCAACGTTTCGTAAAGGTTCCACTATAAATTACTAAATATATTTCATAGCATGAATTTACACAAAAATTAGGGCTTTCCATCATGGTAATTGTTCCGATCACTCAACATGATCGTTTGTAATATTCAGGTTCGCCTCCGGATTATAACCAGGGAAGCCTGAATTTCAACTGTGCAAAAAATTTTTCACCAGAAAATGGTAAAGTAATTTTAACAGCGTTATTTTTTTCATGACTTGTCGACATTTTTTATATGGATATCAGGAGATAACGACCAATATTAAATTGATTTTCATGCTACGGTTTGTGACTAATTGCACAAAGTTAAAAACTTTGACGCTAAGTGATTTTTAATGGTAGTTCGAGTCCCATAAAGTAAAATGGAGATATGTAATAAATTATGTAAAATAGAACTAAAACAAACCTTGTAAATTCAGCCGAAAAGTCAGCTGCAACGTCACTAGTTTCATCCCAACATGAAGCAGTCGCATCACTAAAGAATTGTGCTTGTGCCGACCAAGCATCACAGGCACGTAAAACTCGTCTTAGAGCTCCAAGGATTAATCGTAAAGCTGCACGTACAAATTCGCGGTCTGTAAATACCAAATTGATTATACACCTATAACTTCTAGATTTTTTTTTTGTCTATGCATTGCTTGTACTTACCAATTTTCATCGGCCGTGGTTGTAAGGCCAATAGTCCAATAGGAAGACTATTATAGATCACAGTAATATTATTTTTGACTTGGTATTTCTCATTGTTAGATTGATTCGTAGTTATATACTTATCACTTCTTTTGTCAATTATATTATTTCTTAGATTATGCATTATAGATGCACGCACCTCGGGATTCATTATAATATCACTGGATAATACACTATTTTTATTTCGATTATTTTCTGCTTTACTAATAATGGCATCCCGTTCCAAAAATGGATTTTTAACTACAGTTGTACCAACTACATATATACTATTTACATATTTATTAAAAGATTCATTTTTCATTTTTCTATCACTAATTTCAATACTATTATTCCAATCACGGAAGGCTACATTTTCCTTCACAATGGAAATATTTTTAGTTTTAGAAGTTTCAACGCCTTTATTATTTACATTATAATTCATTTTACCATTCAAACTACGTTGTCGAGTAATATCATAAAACTTTTTACTAATATTTATACCTACTAATTTGTTAAAATCATTGTTATTTTTCGAACTATTGATATTTTCGTTAATTCTATCAAAAATTGAACTTATTGTATAGTTTTTTATACTAATATATCTACTATTAAAATTAGTTATATTATCAATTCTTCTGTTTGCTGCATCAAGGACTTTTATTGTATTATTGTCCACATCATCTCGTTTACTGCGCTCAATAAAATCTTTAACCGTCCCGTTTCCACTCCCCTCTTTATCCTGCCGTTTTTTAATAACGCCATGAATATCATCGAAATCCTTTGAAGCGTCTATCCATAACCAAAAAAAATGCCCGTCGAGCATATTCAGGCGTTTTGCTTCATCAGTAACGAGCTTAGCATAATGTATGTCACATATCAGAACAACAACACCTCGAGTTAGCCTTGAAATTTCAGCAAGCCGTCTGTGTAAAAAAGACATTCATTTAACAATTAGATATCTCTAATGCTAACTTTTCTGAGACATAGTTTCAATGTTATTGAATATTAGATAATAAATATTACCTAAACAAAATATGTCGAGAATACCGTTTCGGAAGTGACAACCATTTTGGATTAAGAGGCTGGGCAGATAGAATTGCAGAAAGATCATTTCTTAAAGACAGCGTTGCATGAATATTTTCTTCAACAAGCAAAGTAAAACTATGCCAATGTGTGTGTAGTAGAGTTGCTCTGAAAAAAAAAGTGATATTCGTTGAATATTACTGTTCGATAAGTTATATAACAAACAAACAATATGTACCTCAGAGCGTGTAAAGTCTCTCTGGCAGTTATCTCAAGCCGAATTTCGAGTGGAAGCATTTCCTAAAAACCGAAATAACATGTTATGTTGTAGGGGTCATTATTTAAAAATTGAGTTTGACAAGTAAAATATGAGGATACAAAATCTCATTAATTACTTCAGTATACCGAAATAACTCTTATATTATTATAGTGAGATAAAATAAAAAACCAAAGTGAACTTTGTGAACGTGGACCTTTTAAAGGTCACTTTAAAATTAACAATTGTTTAAATCTATCATAATTAGGTTTTGCGGGCGGTAGAGCCACGCTGAAGCTATAACTGGTTTCAGCACAAATTGGGTCGGCTCACCCGGGGTAGTACTATCCTCTCACAGAAAACCAACGTGAAGTAACAGTTCTTGCATTGTTGCGGTTCGTTCGGTCAGTGAGAGTGCCAGAAACTCATCTCCCCCATCTTTCTTTCCTTTCCCCCTCCACCCACTCCCCACCAATACAGACTGGCAATGCACTTGCGACTCCTCTGATGTTGCTTGTGTCTATGGACGGTGGTGATCACTTAACAGTAGGTGACTTACCAGTTTGTTTGCCTCCCATGACATAAAAAAATAAGTAAAGTATATTCCAATATTCAAAATATATTTGTATTTAAGTCAATATACTTTGAAAAAAAAAATTAATAAACATACTATTAAAAGTTTTTATGATTTACTAATATTTCGTACGTTGTATCTCACTAAAGAGGTAAATCTTTCTTTAACAAGAGGTACGCGATCTAAACTAGTTAAGCCTAATTTTATCTCAAGTAATAATGGTCCAATTGTGCCAAGCGTTTTAGAGCGATATCAGTCTACGTCGAGTGGTAATCGACGCTGAAGTAAGTAATAAATGGCCATAATTTCGCACGACACTCGTCGGTCTTATTCCAAGTCGAATAATCGCGAGTATTTCTCACCTCAAACAAAAAGTTTCGTTATTTGAAAATAACATCTTGTTTTCAAAACATTAAGCAACTTGTTATTTATTTATTACCAAAATATATCACTAGATGTTATGTTAAACTTTGATAATGATCTATCTGCTCTAACTGTTATGTTACTGTAGGTTATTCTTAGGGGCCTAACATATGTTAACGCGGCGTCTTCTATTATTTTCTTCTATAAAAGCCAGTTTTCTAGTTTTGAAGAACTAAGGGAAGACACACAAACAAACGCAAAAGGCTATTTTGTTTTATAATGTATGTACTACTGATGATTGATATATAGATCTATAGAATAAATATGTTAAATTTTAAAATCGAAATTTAAAGAAAATGTAGGATTTTAAAAATGTTGACTTGTTTATCATATGATTTATTTTCAACCACACATTTTAATAGAAGTTTATATGATGACTATATGTTTTTTTAAATTCCAACGCCCTGATGGAATTAAGTCGCGCGTAGAAATATAATTTAGAGCATTAAATATCACGGAAATAATAAAAGAAATCAACTGTATTAATTATGTAAACGATAGCGACGAACACATTTGCATAGATGTCGCATTTATTTTGAAGATCAAATCTTGTACTATTAGTCTGGATACCTATGAATAAATGACATCATTACATTTCAAACAACTGGCAAGGCATCATATTATGTAAATGACTGAAATAGGTATTTTATTTTAGTTTCGATCATTTGATTCTATTGTGTATCCATTACTTATCCAAAATATGATACTGGGCATATCACTATTTCTCATAATGAACATACTATATTTAATTCAACATCACTCAGAAATACACTCCACTCTTGGCGTCGTGTAAAATAAATTGAAATTTGTGTCATGAGTTGCGATAAATTTCTTCATTTTCGTAAAGTTATGTTTACTTGGAATTTGAGAGCATTACTACCTTATGTAACCGCCTGTTTTTTTGTTTTAAATTTATAATTGATTTCAATTTTCATTTAGATTTGGGTGTCTTTTGTTTATATATTTAAAAAAAGTGATAGATAACTGAGAAGTCACGATGAAAACTTTTGATTATAGAAGTATACCCTGTGAAAAAAGAACTCTAATAAGGGTCAAACTTTAAAAAATCAATGGTCAAATGTCGATCACTAGTAGATAATATATGGATAGATTTAATATATTGGAGGTAAATTAACAAAACTTCATAAAAACCCATGGCGATTCATACTTTATTTAAATTAAGTTTTTATAATTGTTTTTTGTATTATTCCCTGATTTTGAAACGTTATAATAAAACGCATTATTACGGTAGATAATTATAATAGTTGGCTCACAATTTGTTGCCGACTTTGTTTCATGAATATTCATATGACATTTTCGTAAGAATTGACAAAATGATAATTCAACACTAGTATGATATCCACGATACAATATACACAAATTCATATGAGCCACATGAAGTTAGTTAAGTTTGCAGTGGCAAAAATGTCGCCGGAGATCAATGAGAAAGCAGTGGGTACACGACTGGAATAATTGCTACAAAATTTAAATTTTGTTAGCCGTGTTTCACAAACGAGTCAGACAATTATTTTGTTGACATTCTCTTTTTACGAATCAGAGATATTTTACTTTATAAAAGTTATTTTATGTATTAATAATATTGATATACAAAGGTTACCGTTTGTGAGATTAGTAACATACATTTGCTATGGTATACGAGAGATGCAGATGGGAAGATGAGGTACGTAGGACAGGAACCCCAGCGCGTGTTGCAGCGGTCACTACCGCAGCCGCTGCAGCACCACCGCCAAAGACCAAAAGCGCTGCAACGCGACGTCCATTGAGCTCCGCACAAGTACGTTCCAGCAGCTTAGCGCTGAATCTGACAATCAAATAATATCTCAGCATAATATCACAGTAATACTAATAATTATTAAACTAGCGTTAGTTATTGGAAGATGTCTGGAGCTCCGAATCCTGGCGTGTACCGACGAATTTTGCGTACCTTTACCAATTTGAATTAGTAACAATATCCGCTGACGGTGAAGGAAAACATCGTGTATCGTGAAACCTGAACCTTAAAAAGGTTCTCAAGCACTACTGTATGTGGGAAAAAAATAGAACGCTTGATTTCTTAGAGTTTGAAATCGCCAATACATGGTGATTAGATATAGGTGATATAGTAATTATGCCCATACCTTCTTTCGAGAAGAGGCTCTGCAATGGGACTCTTACACACTGATGATGATAATAGGAGCAACTGATGGGTAATTCTTCTATTTGGGTTCAAGAAACTGAAACTCGATTTTGTCAATTAGTAATATTTTTGATCATTGTACTATTGTCATTTCAATTTTTATATAAAAAACTATAATAAATTATTAGAACTTTAAAGGTAATCATTGTTCATTCAATATGATTTCATTTTTTATGAATTCGTGCACCAGTACTTTATCTTTTACGCTCTCTCCGTAACCTCCGTTTAGACATACTTAAACATTCATTTATTAATTTCAATATATATAATTTTACATCATAAGATAACTTTTATACCTAAAGCGTTGTTTTAAAATATGACACATGTTTATTTTGCAAAGTGCAATAGTTTTCTCTAAGCATTCCATTATGCTACACTACTTTTACCATACTAAATCGTGAGTTGGACCAAACAGTGACAAATAGGTATCCTACTTAAACTAAAGTCATATAAAAGCTGATTAATATAATTAAACAAATCGTAAATGTTTTGAAAATTAAACGGCGTGAACAGCGGGACTTTAAGTTGTTAAAATAAAATGCCGAACTGCTGCTAAAACAGCGGACCACATTTTATTAGGTATAATTAATTATACGTATTTAATTAGTACTGTTATTTTTTATGTTAAGGAATTCAAATGGGACTTTATACAGAGAGTCAGATATCATTATACGCTTGAATGTCTGGCTATTCTTATTTTTCACAATGTCTATACCTATTTATTCCAAGACTACATAGCAAACTTCACATTTAATAATCTTCAACTATACCTAACTTTTAAGGTTATATTAATAAGTAATATAAATTAAACAGAAATCGTTTACTCTAAAATAATATATATATATACATATATATATTAATAAAATAATCTAAAATATTTTAAAAGTTAATATAACACTAATTTATAGTGTCTCAAATTCTACCAAATTGACAGTAACAAAATCAATCTGATAATTTATATACTGAAATTTAAAAAATATTAATTGAAGGGAAAAATAATAGCAATGAAAAATAGATGGCAATATAGAATTTGTGGGTAGTAAAAATAAAAGCTATGTAAACAGAACAGGCGCAAAAGTATAAATAAAAAAGTCACAACATCTACTCCAAATTACACGGCTTTTGTTTTAAACGTACATATTTACACAAACCACTCACGTACAGTATTATAACGTAGTCCACTATTTTAACAGTACGTTTTAACAGCCTGTCATGTACTCAGGAAGTATCTTTGGGAGGTCTTTTCATTTTATGATGTTTCATGGACAATGTAAATAATTTTCAACAAAGTTGAAACTATATTCTAAACAAAATCATACAAATATCTTTTTTTTTAATTTCAGCTATCTAGAAGCGTTTGAGAATAGTTTATTCCGATGGTACTAAGAGTTTTTGGCGGGATCTTGATAACTAGAGATCTTTATATTTTACTCATAATCTTCTGTTACTTGGCTCTATACTGTGTAATATTGGTAGTGTTTTACGTAACATAGTTTGGATATTGTGCACAAGTGAAGTGGATCGGAAATAATATCATAGAGCATGAATTCTGACTTGCTACAGAAACGCCCAGGAAAGTTCTAACAAGACAGCCACCACCTTGTTAGTTCATTGAAATGATATCAAGAAACTTGTAATATTATAACTCACTCGACAATGGCAGTAATAGTCTACTAGATGGGTGCCAAACATAAAATAAAAAAATGAAGAACCTAAAATGAAAACCTATCGTTAGTAGGACTTTTTTATAAAATCATCTTTCACTTATATATTTAATAAAGTAAGCATTTTAATAAACATATTACGAAGTTTTAACTTGACGCTATGGAACATCTAATTCATTGAAATCGAATATTTTAATTAAGTTTATTCTAATACTTATAGTTTTCATGTTTAATCTTTAATAATGAATAATATCTATAGTTCCTTGCATATGTTTGCATATATGTTAGTATTATCTTAATACAATATGTGTTTTAAATTATTTTCTAATGTTATGTACTTACAAATTCGTCATATAAATTGGTAAAACTTTAGGTGTTAAAACGTAACCACATAGTTATTAGAATCGATTTATTAATTTTATTTCCCTTTACAACCTCTTATAAAATATATTTTATTTAAGACGCTCTTTATTTTATTTCTTGCCCCAAAATTTCCTTACTACATATCTGTAATATGACTCATTCCGTAGTCACTTCACAATAACAGCAAAATTCTGTTTTGTACGTTTGTTTTGTGTTCTTAGGTACACGAGGTTTAATGTAATGATTTACTGAATTTTAAATTAAACTATGAATAGCCAACCAAGTACGTCCACAACTCGGTTACGACCACAGATAGATCTATGAGTATCGTTTACATGGATCAGAACACGCTGCATTGACCTATTTACAGCTCTAGTGGCTATATACAGCAGGGTTCAATTTATTATCGAATAGTTTTTAGCCACGGCGTCCTTCGCATTAATGTCGATTAAACCTATACCTAAATAAAGGTACCGTTTTCTGTAGTTAAGGCGTGAAAGCATAACACAAATAATCGTCTATCGTATATATATATATATATATATATACCATATATATACGATACTATAGTATATAATATTACAATGGGGGTATGGATGACATACTAATGTTTCCTTGTAAAAAACAAATAAATATAATTCGGAATTCAACTATCCATATTTAGTATGAACGGTAATGACTTGTTCCTTTGCAAATATCACTAAGATAAAGACTTGAAATCTACTAAATAAATAATAAATAGTTCTGAATATATTTCAGTCATAATCGATACAAAATGGTTTATCCGAGTAGTATTATCAAGTAAACAAACAGGAATTTACATCACGAATTTGCTAAATAATATCACAGTAAATCTTTTCTTACCTATTCCAAGTAAATTACCGTTACACTACTTATGTCATAAAGATATGAAATATCAAAATACTCGCACATGGAAAATTGCAGATGTATAAATTTTTCATTTGAAAATACATCAGTAGGGTGTGTTCATTCCACAGAATTTACACGAGGACTTATCCAGACATGGGAAATATACTTACTTCATGATTAATGTTTTTAAAATAAAACATTAGCGATAAATAATACATCATCATCAGCCTGTAAGAGACCCACAGCAGGGCCATAGGCCTCTTCCCGAAAGAAGGTATGGGCGTAATCACCACGCCAGCCCACGGCGTCATGGCGATTTCAGACTCTGAGAAATCCACATTTCTATATTTTTGCTACATACACTAGTACTACATGAACATTTTTCAGGTTCAGGTTCCTCACGATGTTTTCCTTCACCGTCAGCCGATAGTGTTACCAATTTAAATTAGTAAATGTATGCGAATTCCGAAAAATTCGTTGGTACATATCGGGGTATGAACATGGAAATAATATTCCCCCGGTCAAACCACTAGGCCACCACGACTTATTTAATAATACATCACCCTATACTATTGTTATTCAATCATCTTAATTAACGATCTAATAATATAGGTAGCAAAATAACTAAAGAAACAAACCGATAGTGAGCTTCAGTTTCAATTCATTCGTTTGAGTCTTAGAATCGTTTTAAATTCAAAATCTTTAAAACGTCTGGGTAACGACATTGCATTAGCAATAGAAGCATGTCTATCCGAGACTATCCTAAAGTGTGGAGCCATTTTGAACGTATCGTCGAAGACGGTAGAACTTTAAAGTTTGAAATCGAAGATGTGCCCGAATCGATGTGGAGTACTGCAGTGGAATTTATGCTGGGAACGTATATCAGAGAAGACGTGTGGTGGGCTACAGCGGGTACGTTATTAAAGTTTATTATAATCATTTTTTTTTTTCATGTCATAGGAGGCAAACGAACAGACGAGTCATCTGATGTTAAGTGATCACCGCTGTCCATAAACATTTGCAACACCAGTGGAGTCACAAGCGCGTTGCCAGCCTGTGTTTGATGGGAAGGGTAAGGGGGAGAATAGGAGGGAGAGGAGGTGGGCTTCCGGTGCTCTCACTGACTGAACGAAACGCAACAATACAAGCACTGTTACTTCACATCGGTTTAATGTAGGACGGGTGGTACTCCCCGGGCGAGCCGACCCATTCATGCTGAAACCAGTAATAGCTTCAGCGTGGCTGTACCACTTACGTTAACATTATGTGAGAATTTTCACAAATCTTAGATTATACGTTATACTTACGAACTTTATGTAATTAGAGTAATTTGTGCTGATTCTCTGCCCTAATCTTATTATAAGCATTTTTTGCAATTAGCAAAATCCCGTCTTATGTCGGCACAAGCTTCTCGCGTAAGAAAATGCGTACGTCATTAGCAGAATCGCGACCCGAGCCGCCCAATTACAACGAGAAACCGCAAAAACCTCAAATGTGATGTCATTATACCCTTTTCGTAATTTTTCTAGACAGCTGCTCTCTGAAGTATAAGATTCGCTTCACTTCATAAAGATAATCTTTAAATTATGTAAAATCGAAAATTGTGCTCCAACAATGTCGACATGTAACCCTCCGTTATATATTTTCCAGACATCTAATTAAGGGAGAAGCTTAGATGTTCCCAACTCAAATTCACACTCAATTAAAATAAAGTCAGCAGAAATACATTTTGTAACAGGAAATTGTTTTTATACGAGTTGCTATGTAAACTGAACAGCTAGGAATTTTAATATATATATTATTTTGTTGTATTTAGGTTTGAAATTCTAATCATTTCTGGAAAAGAAAAGGCTGGAGAATAATCGAAAATGCCAAAACAACAGGAAAGGGTGTGTAATAATAAATCACTTTCAATATTGACAGGTACGGCGAATAATTTAGAAGCTGTACAGGAGTACCGTGTGTTATTGACGTCGATCATTAAACAGAAAATGAGTGTAGCTTGCTTCCTTGCTGAAGGAGATGGTTCAGGCCGTACACTTGTAGCTGTTAACCTATGCTTACCACAGCAAAAAGGACGATTCGTTGAACACAGCCCGGTAAATCTATTATATATTAAAAATTAGCCCGACTTTGCTCGGGTTTAATTTACTAACTATGTAAAAAATAAAAGAGAGTCTTATACACGTGATTAGCGATCTATTTTATGACAGTTTAATATTGATAGCTTTTTCATGAATATCAACGAAGCTCCGTAAGAGTCGATACACTAATATTTTTTGAGATACATTTTAAAATATTGACTGAAATGATTTATTAAAAAAAATATAATCTCGATATATATTAAATCGTAAAGATCTCATTAGAGAAGCATTTATATTATATTGGTTTTAAAGTAACATGACTTTTATTCCATTTTTTTTTAAATATATATAAGAATTATCGTTATGATTTATCTTGGGAAAATACTCAACATATATTATCGTGCTTTATGTGACGTTCTTTAGGACTTTAAGTTATACAACTTCTTAGTATATTATTTTAATGCATCTTAAAAGACTTAGTCAACGTTAGCAATAGAAGCACCTGAAAAATATTAATTATTAGACTTTGCCCGCGACTTCGTTCGCGTGGAATAGATACTTTGGGTTAATGCTAACACTTAGCGGAAACTCTCAAGAGGAAAAAAAAACAATTTTTAAACTTTCTTATTAGTAGTTAGGGAAGGTAGTTAGGGAACAAACGGTATATAGACATACGTGGAAGGTGATCTTGTTTCGTACTTTACGTTCAAAATTATTATTTATATCTTGCTTCCAACTTATAATATTATTATAATTAGATAATGTCCCTTTACTTATACGAGGCTATAAAAAATATTACACTATTGGAAAACTTTGTGACAGGTTGTTTTATTATTCTTGTTTATATTTACCACAAACGAAGTTGCGAGTAGTTGCCAGTACATTCTTATAATCATCCATTTACAATATATTAAAAATATCTACAATACTGTATGTTAGGTATTGCAAGAGTTTTAACTTTTACATCCTACTAGTAAAACGTTAATTATAAAGTCATGTTATGCAAATATAAACCGCACCATTCATTTTATATCATTTCGTTCAGTAGTCCTCACCATTAATATTCAGAATATCTTTCCATTCCCTTACTTCTATCTATCCGTAAACGACCCAGTTTTTATCCATTAGGCATCACTTTACCCAGATACCCTTTCCTAAATATATTATTTTCTAATAATAATAATTATATACCCTATATTTTTATCATTATATAGTATTAAAAATCCTCTGACATGTCTGTCTGTCTGTTCGCGATAAACTCAAAAGCTAGTTTTCAAAAGTATGAGGAATGTTTTGGTACATAATTAGTCGTTTTTTTTTTGGTATCAGCGCGGGAAAACGTCCTCCGTGCCTGCTAGTTTTTACATAAATAACTATTAGACACATCTATAACATTTGTGAGTAAATATTTTTTTATTTAATAAAAAACTATTTGTTAACTAACTTTAACTATTTGTTTTAAGAAATGTTTGAATATATTGGAAAATGAATATTGTGTAATTGCTCTCCGTATTTCAATGCCTAACGTTACTAATTTCATGACGATTTTGCTCGCGGCCTCTCCGCGTTAGATTACTAGATTTGATCTATCCTTTGCATAGGACACTTTTTTCTAGATAAAAGGTACCTTGTGCCCTTTCTGTACGCTTGATAATGTCTATGCAAATTTTCAAAACGACCAGTTGACTTTCGCATTCATAACTTTAGTTAGGAACCGTAACATTAGTTAGAGTGGATAGAAAAAAAATCTTCTCCATAAAAAAACTAATGGATGTTAACTTTTTAGTCTTCCATCTAAGGGTATTGAAGTTTATCGATTTTCTTTTGTTTTATCTTCTCTTTTATTTCTGGCAACCAGTCTTCTAGTAGACTATTATTGCCTTTGTCGAGTGTGTAACGATATTGAGTCAAAACACGTCAAGTGGACGCCCTCTTTTCCACTTGATTATTAAATTCAGGTATCAACATTTGTTCATGAAGTATTTACTATGAACAGTTAATCCCCAGAACAGTTTTTGAAATTTTTTATTATAACTACTTTTTTTTTAAATGAAAATTTTAGTGAATTTTAATTAAAAAATCAATAAATAAAAAGCTATTAAAGATATTTTAATGAAACTTTCAGGATTTATAGTTTAATAGTTGTACTTTGATAAGATATATAAAAGTTTAAAATAATTATTTTTATTCATATTGTTAATTAACTTTTTAGTTAACAAATGAAAATTTCAATGACTTCTCCCTCAAAAAACATTTTTTTTCTTGATATTATGCATTAATCATTTAAGTAATAGAATCCGCAAAAAAATTTGACTGCTCGCGATTAGATCGAACAACAAAAAATTATTTATGAGGGGCAGTGAGCGTTGTCGGTACGGCGTGCTGCCGCGCTCATTCACTTACCTTTTATTAAGTAATTGTAAGTAAGGAGCAATCCTTTAAATTTTTAATAAAAATAATGTTATTTAATCGATAATTTTACTAAAACACGTTACATAAAATTAATTAATAAAATGTTTTTTTTTCTTATTATTAAATAAACAAAGAAATCAAATAAGATATAATTTAATTATAAAGCTATACAGATAATATATTATTAATATTAAATAATCTAATCATAAATCTATCGGTATTGCGTTTTTTTTAAAGACTCTATTTGTATCAATTTTAATGTCTTTGGAAAAAAAATTGCACTCGACTGATGTATTATCTAAAGCTTTATAATAATGATACTGTCGTGTATTTTTAATTGTAACAGATTGCTCATGCCGGGATTTATATTGTTGTTCATGAGAGTCATGGTCTTGTTGAGAGCAGAAGCCAAAATTGACTTAAAAAAAAAAAAAAAAAAAAAAAAAAAAAATTTTTTAATTAATTTTTATAAAATGTGTTTTACTAAAATTATCGATTAAATAATATTATTTTTATTAAAAAAATAAAGAATTGCTTCCTACTTACAATTACTGAGTAGAATAAAAAGTAAATGAATAACACGCGGCAGCGCGCCGTACCGACAACGCTCACCGCCCGTCATAATTTTTTTTTGTTCAATCTAATTGCGAGCAGTTAAAATTTTTTGCGGATTCTATTACTTAAATGATTAACGCATAATATCGAGAAAAAAGTTTTGTTTTTTGAGGGAGAAGTCATTGAAATTTTCATTTGTTAACTACAAAGTTAATTAACAATGTGATAAAAAAATAATTATTTTAAACTTTTATATATCTTATCAAAGTACAACTATTAAAATATAAATCCTGAAAGTTTCATTAAAATATTTTTAATAGCTTTTTATTTATTTATTTTTTAATTAAAAGTCACTAAAATTTTCAATAAAAAAAAATGTTGTTAAAATAAAAATTTTCAGAAACTGTTCTGGTGATTAATTGTTCATAGTAAATACTCCATGAACAAATGTTTATACCGAATTAAATAATCAAGTGGTTTTCCATGGGGGGGGGGGGGTCCACTTGACGTGTTTTGACTCATTACAAGTTGCTTGATATATTTTCAATGAACTAACAAGATGGTAGCCGTCTTGTTAGAACTTTCCTGGGAGCTTTTGTAGCAGGTCAGAATCTATGCGCCGTGGTATTATTTACGATCCACTTTACTTGTGCACAATAACCAAACTATATTACATAAACCACCACCAATATTACACATTATAGAGCCAAATAACACAAGTTCATAGATAAAATATAAAGACCACTACGTAGCATTCCAAGATCCCGCCAAAAACTCCTTTTTTATTCGAAATGACTACGCTATTGACCCAGCAAGGTCTCAACAGCTTCCCCGGACTGCTAAGGCGAGTGCTTAAGGCACTCAGCCGATTTTATTTTGGCAACCAGCTCAAGGGTGCACGGCACACCTCGGCTTCGCTGTTGCCTGTTGCATGCAAAATCGCGACCTATCTTAGCTAACCTAGCTAACTATTCATATATGTATGAGTTGTTGAACCGTATACGTGTACCAAGCATACACGCCTCAACAACTCCTCCATATATTTATTACCGGAAAATTGAATTTTTCAGTTCGATAAGAGAAAAAAAAGTAAACCCTTCCACTTTCATGTGCAAGCGTGTAGGTGCACGTGTGTGGGGGTGATCGTGTAGTGTTGTAGCGGTGATGTATATCTGTGTGTCACCGTATCGCGCGAGCAACGCACTCAAGGGCCGAGGGATCGAACCTAAGCTTGAGCCGGTGCCGTGGGAGGCCTAATCGGGTCTGCGGGAGCGAACTTAACCTCCAAACCACGGCGGCGTGATCTGTGGTTACGCGGGCGTGGGCGTGAACACGCTCTGTTTCGAGGGACAGGCTGGTACTGATCGTTCGCTAACGTGATTGAATCAGGAAGGTCGGTAAAAATGTGTCGCGGACGTCTTTTATAACGCGCAGTGTTAGGTACGGGTTCATAGTTTGCGGCGGATACCACTAACGGACTGAAATAGAATGGAAATAGAAAGATAGACCGTCCGATCTGCCGTTTTGCGCGTATCACTTAAAAACAAATGGATATGTATCAATGATTTTTTTAATTTAACCTCTTAGACACTTGATTCTTATTTAGAAACAAATATCACGATAGCTTATTTTAGTATAAAATGATTAAAGTTTTATAAGACTACGATATGTTTATCAGCACTACGTATTCAGCGATATATGTTTTCTTGCCGTGGAGAGTGGCGCAAGCGATACGTACGTCTTCTTCCTTATATAAAATATATTATATCGGCTGCGTGCCTTAAGCGCTCACCTTAGTAGTCCGGTGAAGCTGTTAAGACCTTGCGGGGTCAATAGCGTAGTCTTTTCGAAAAAAAAAAATTATTAATATCAAAAATCAAAATTAAAAAAAAATAAGTTTAGGCTCTAATAAGGCACTTATGAAAGTCCAAAACTACCACCGGATCGGAAAACTACCCAGTCATCGAGAAAAACCGGCAAGAAACTCGATCGGGTACATTTTTTTTAACATATGAATATTTCCAATACATCATATAATAACTTTAGTGTCGATTCCAGACATCACCATCGTTGACATACTGATCCACTCTATAATATCCTTTTGACACTAAAACCCGCTTGACGTGGTGCTTAAATTTACAGTTCGGCAAATCGGTAACATATTTTGGGACTTTATTGTAAAAGCGAACACTATTACCTAAGAGTCTATTACTGGTTTTGCTGTCTAAAACATGGGACGACAAGTTTATTTCAATTTCTAGTATTTACATTGCCGATCTTTTACTAAATTCAGTTTTTACGGACATACATTATATTGTCAAGAATGTATTGGGAGGGTAAAGTTAAGATACCGAATTCCTGGAACTTCGTTTTTAATGATTCGCGAGGTATATATTGCTCGAACTGCCCGCTTTTGTAATAAAAATATGGTGTCTTCCTCAGCAGCCGTACCCCACAGCAGAATACCATAAGCTATGGAAGTAAGCGAAGTAGACTAACCTAACAGTGGCAATATCTGTAAGCTGGCAAATCTTACGTATTGCGAATGCAGCGTAACTTAATCTGCTCGCCGTTTTTTTAATGTGAGGGCCCCTACATCTAAGATTATAATGTTAGTATAGTGAACGAAATCGCGGGTATTAAAAGTTAGTTTTAAATATATAATTGTTCGTATTTTTATATGCTTAGGTATTATGTAAGGGATTCCAGAATTATTTATCCAAATATTCACGAAACCGCGAAATTTTGGTAGTGGTAGAGCCAAGCTGAAGCTATTATTGTTTTCAGCACGAATGGGTCGGCTCGTCCGGGGAAGCACCACCCTCTCACAGAAAACCGACGTGAAGTAACAGTGCTTGCATTGTTGCGTCTCGTTCGGTCAGTGAGAGAGCCGGAGACCCATGTACCCTCCCCTTCCCCTTTCTCCTTCCCTTCCTGTCCCCCCCGCCCTCCTCCCAAACACAGGCTGGCAACGCACTTGTGACTCCCCTGGTTGTTGCAAGTGTCTATGGACGGTGGTGATCACCTAACATCAGGTGACCCATCTGTTAGTTTGCCTCCTATGATATAAAACCACATGACTAACACGCCAGAGTTTACAAAAACATTATATAAACTTGAATGAATTTAAGTGAATAATCACTGACCCATAGCCGAAGACCAAAGCTGGCCTATTATCCCTTCGCATGTTCGCCGAGGCTATGAAAGTGACAACGATTTATGACAAATACGATGTGAGTGAATACCTCATGGGCGCAGGGCTCTCCGTCACGCCTGAATACCGAGGATTGGGTATTGCCGTCGAGTTACTTAAAGCAAGGTATGTTCATTAAATTAGATTAATTGCTTCGTCAAAGAGCCCCTTTAGACGTCTAATTGAAGGACTTAAATAACATCACATTAAACGCGATATAATTAGTTGAATATCTAATGTAGTAATAGTTCTATTGTAATATCTTTTCTTAATTTATATATGTTTTGTTTAATGTTTTGTATATATATGTTACTTGTTTATTCTTTTAATTTTGTATTATAACATTAATATGATCGACTGAACGTCCGTTTATCATCGGCTCCCATCGAAAATCAGCGTTGCGGTTTAGTACTACTGTATGTACATTTTGCTGAATGGGTTCACCGTTTGTTGGACATTTCTTTTATTCTTGTACCCTTTAAAATGAATATATTGTTTTTATCTTTCTAATCTATTTATGTAATTTTAATTTAATTGAATGGGTGTCCCAACAATAAACTATTTCTTTTTTTTCTGATTGCAATGTGCTCGAACGATGAGCAACGTGAAGTTAAACTCTATGATTTTGTATACTTTATAATTTTGAGTAGTTTGACCTTAAATTTACCTAATGTTAAATAATAATTTGATCTCAAACAGTGGTTTTCAACAACTACCGAGTCACGACACATTACACATTGGTGTGTTGTAAGCACCTGTCAAGTGAGTCGCGGCATTAACAGTCTTTCACTTTGTACTATCAAAAATTCTACATGTAAGTACGATTTTCTTCACTAACGCACTATAAGATTAATATATGTATATCATAAAATTTCAGAATAAATTTAGCCAAACAACTTGGTTTTCGCGCAACCGGAGGTATATTTACAAGCGCCCGAGTACAAAGCTCAGCAGAGAAGGCTGGCATGGAATGTCTTTACGAAATATCGTATAAGCAGTTTGGTAAGCAGTGTAACATCAAATTCGATACGGATACGAAATATTTAAAAATATATGGAGTAAAATTTTAAAAAATGTTTCCAACGATCTCTTTCATATAATTATATTGTGATGTATATCTGCTAATTTTCTTTAAATGATACCTTTATTACTATCTTTACATTTACTGTAATTGTATGTAAGTTAATTGAATATTGAAATTTATTATTATTAAAATACGAATAAATACTAGTGAATTTTACGTTATTCATTTCCCCCAATTCTTTATTGTAATATAAAAATTAATAAAATGGTTATTGCTGAAGAAAATCACATGCACATAACAAGTATAGTAAGCGTTGAGTGTCCGGTGAAGCTGCTAAGACCCTGCTGGGTCAATAGCGTAGTCAGGTCAAGAAAAAAAGTTGTACTATTTCCTTTAAACCGTGATACTAAACTGTAAAGAACCGAAAATTTTGCATTTTTAAATAACTCCTACTTTTTAAAATGTATGTTTAATTATTTACTTTGATAACTTTATGTACAATTTATGTTATAGTATTAATAAGCAAATTAGTTCTTTTTTACGAGTGGGTATGGCTGCAAAATGAATATCGTAACTGCCTTAAAGAGCTCAGTTTATTTTATTCTTGAATTCTTCTTTAAAATGTTGTTTAGTTGTCTATTCTTCTGCAAGCAGGTTCTATTTTTAAATAATATATCTAAATATACACGACAATTTTTATTATTCTTTTGCTAATAAACTATAAACCTGTAAAGAAAATTTAGTATATATAGTATTAAGGTATCGTATAATAATTGTATTTGTTAGGGATTACTAATAAAGTTTTTTTTTTTTAAATACACGTTGTGTGTCTACAAATAGCGTTTCTTTTTTTAACAAAGTCATCTTGAAACAATAAAAACACAGATACCCAAACAGAATATAACAAAATAAAATGTATATACCATGGATTAGGTTAGTTGCTTAGGTACAGTATTTTAAGAGATGATACTTCAAGGTCAGATTTAACATATAAAATAAAATCATAACATATACTAATAAAGAACAAAGAGAACCTAAGCTAAAGTTTGTTTTAAGACTTTCAAAAGTATAAACACAAACATAATAAACCTAGATGCAATGACTGGTTTGGAAAGCTGTAAGGGGCGACCCAGAGTTAATAACTTCCGGTAATAAAACGGACAATAAACCCTTTTGTTTTATTCGTGCCGTTCTCACTTTCACTTTCAAATGAAAGTGAAGTCACCAGACGATAATTGACACTGTGCTTTAACATAGACGCGTATAATGTTTCAAAATGTGTAAAAATTCAAGATAATGAGATTAAATATTAGGCACCCATTTTTTAATTGATTTAGAACGAGAATCGAGTGCAGCGTATATTCCATAAGTATTGCTACTGTCTAAATTTTCAGCTTGAATATTGTTAATTGAACACATTTTCACATCACATTCTTATCTGTTTTTATACCTCTAAAATGACAGTACCCCTAAAAATGATGGTAAAATTAATACTTATTAAATGAATCAATTATAAATTATTACTGATGTACCGATATCCATATATGGATCGAGATTACGATCTCAGTAAGATGTCTTTGTCTTTGTAGTTTGTCTGCCACTTATTTTCTAGGTGACATTCTTCAGCTTTGTTCTGATCGTCACCGCGTTGTCTCAAGAGAATTTCAAGTAATAGACTACTAAATTCAACCTCCATTATTAATTACTGTTATTTTGACATAGGTATCATTTGAGTTACTTCTTCAAAACAATATATGTGATATAATTAAGTAAATAATTAAAGTAAATAAGTAAAAAATTTCAATACTAATATTATAAAGATGTAAAGTTTGTCAGTTTATGACGTTGTAGAGGGTAATCTCAGGAACTGCTTGTGCGATTTGAAAAAAAATTCAATGTCATAAAGCTCATTTATCGAAAATGATTATAGGCTATATATCATCACGCTAAGACCAATAGGAGTAGAGCACCTATGAAAAATGTTTCAAAATCGGATTATTTTTCTCTTGAAAGCTTCCGCTGCGTGTTAGAAATAAAGGATATCTTTATTCCACGCGAACGAAGTCGCGGGCAAATGCTAGTGTAATATAAATAAGTAAATATTTAGATTAAAATTTAAATTGAAGAGTCAAATTCTGTGCATTAATCAAATGTTAAAACATTTTATACTAGTAAATGGTTATACTAGTTAATGTTGCTGTCATTATTCTAAGTAATTATTTCTAACTATACTTGAAAATTAATCAGTAAACAAAATCGAATTTGTTTTATTAATTTGAAATATAAATTTCAATTAATATATAAATGAACTCGAAGAAACAGCCTTTTACATTCTCATGTATTTACTTCAGATAGTTATCATTAGTTATTAGTAGTACAATAAAATATCTCTAGGTCAGTTAAAACAAAAAGTCTGGCAAATACTTGTTCAAAAGATTAATACGAGAATCCATCGTGGTAAGAAGAATACTTGGCTTTTTGCCATTCAAGAGTACAGTAGCAATTGGCTGGTAAATTCAACTTTTTCAATTCAATTATATGTGATTTATGTTTATATATTTTGGTAAATACTTTTGTATCTTATGTAGAAAACATATGAATTAATTCGTATTATAAATGGGAATATGAGTTTGTTTGTTTGTTACGCTTTCACGCCTAACTAATAAACCGATTATCATGTAATTTCGTAAGCATATTCTAAAGGGTACAAAAATATACACAGGATACCTTTCATTCAGAAGAAGTGTAGGTACTCGTATTATTTCCGATGCATAGATTAAATCTTTCTAAAGACGAGCGAAGCCGCGAGAAAAGATGGTATTGTATGTATATTGTTAAAATGATAAATGCTACCCTACAGAATACCCGCGGTTCTGAGGAAGTTTTTACAAAACACTAATAATATAATTTAAGTAACTTTGTTCTTACCCGTTTCTATTCCCACCTCATTAGAATAACAACTCGTAACTTTATAACTAATCGAGTTTATACTCATTTTTTTTTTTTTTTTTTGAAATGACTACGATATTGACCCAGCAAGGTCTTAACAGCTTCACCGGACTACTAAGGCGAGCGCTTAAGGCATTCAGCCGATTTTATTTTGGCAACCAGCTCAAGGGTGCACGGCACACCTCGGCTTGGCTGCTTGCTTGCCTGTTGCATGCAAAATCACGACCTATCTTAGCTAACCTAGCTAACTATTCATATATGTATGAGTTGTTGAAACGTATATATGTACCAAGCATACACGCCTCAACAACTCCTCCATATATTTATTATCGGAAAATTGAGAGTTTTTCAGTTCGATAAGGGAAAAAAAAGTAAACCCTTCCACTTTCATGTGTGAGCGTGTAGGCGTGCACGTGTGTGGGGGTGATCGTGTAGTGTTGTAGCGGTGATGTATATTTGTGTGTCACCATATCGCGCAAGCAACGCACTCAAGGGCTCCCTACAGAGGGATCGAACCTAGGCTTGAGCCGCTGCCGTGGGAGGCCTAATCGGGTAAATACTCATTTATTTGTTAATATTCATAACTATAACATTCTTTTGTTTTTGTCAGATACTGTGAAATGACAATTCTATATTTCCTTGTAAGAAAAAACCTCAATTTGTTTAATTTTATAATGAACCGCATAAATGGACAAGTATAAAATAATATAGGAACAACTATATACACTTTTATTGCAAACAATAAACAATTGTAAAGCTCTATCAAATATATTTTTTTTGTCGACTATGTTTAACCAATAGCCATACGGCAAAGTATTTTTAAAACATTAGCAAAATAAAACTAAGATACCTTTATAAATATGTAAAGACGTTTAATTTACAATTTTTTAATTTGTCGTGTCATAATTAATTAGATATTTTATTAATTAACTCTTTAATAATACCATTCATACTAAAACTAATAACAGCTTCAACGTGGCTCTACCACCTACAATAAATTCAGTTTGTGTCGTGAAATAATACTGGTGTTTAACTATTTTGAAGTGAAATCTTCGTTAACCGAGTTGAGTGGTTTTGTAGGGAAAAAAACTTATGGGTTTACGTCACCGATGATCTCGATATGCTAGTAACGTATTGCACTTGTGCCAGATATCGTATATATTTGACTGTATCATAATCGTCTTTGAATAGTAAGATTAATAAGATCTTACTTAATTGCGTGTGTAATAAATATATGGAAAATTAATTTAAAAACTTATTAAAGTTAATTATCATTTTTTTTTATATCAAGATATATGTCTTGGAATTTACAAATCTTGTAAGGTTTTTCTACGCCTAACTTATCTTTTTGCTAATTACTGGTATAAAAGTTGTACCCTCGTACTGGAAACAGAAATTAATTTTTAAGACATCTTTTATACATTAGTATAAGCTAAAACGAGGACTTATTTCCATCCATTAATTGAATTGTCGTGTAAGTCTTGATTAACAGATTGAGATTAGTAGATGCAACTGTTACTTATGAGAGGTTGTGGTGCCCGAATACCGCTTACTATAAATATGCACGTTTTAAACTTTTATTTTTTTTATCATAGGAGGCTAACGAACGGATGGGTCACCTGATGTTAGGTAATCACCACCGTCCATAGACACTTGCAACAACCAGGGGAGTCACAAGTGCGTTGCCAGCCTGTGTTTGGGAGGAGGGTGGGGGGGGGACAGGACGAGAAGGCGGAAGGGGAAGAGGAGGGTACGTGTGTCTCCGGCTCTCTCACTGACCGAACGAAACGCAACAATGCAAGCACTGTTACTTCACGTCGGTTTTCTGTGAGAGGGTGGTGCCGACCCATTCGTGCTGAAAACAATAATAGCTTCAGCTTGGCTCTATCACTACTAGAAAAACTAGAAAAACGATACGCAGTAAATCATTTTAAAAATACAACATTACTACAGTTCTAATTTTTCTATAGATAAAGTTATTATAAGTTGAATAATGGACAGCAGTTACCTTTCATCTTCTGGTAGCTCGATGTATAGTGACTGCAGCGTGATGTTGCGCAGATACAAAGGATAGTCTTCTGCGAAGTAGTTCTGCGACATCTCGGCGAGAGACTGGTTGAATGTACGCACCACGGCGGCAGCGGAGGGTGGTGCAGCGATACCAATGAAGAAGGCAGTGCGGGCATCCGCCTGCAGCACGCGGAGCTCGCGGCTCGCTGCTGTACCGAAGACCGCATACCATGCCGCGCACGCATATAACGCCGCATAAAGTATTCTCGAGCGTGCGCGCATCACGCCGCGCACCGATCTCACCGACACCGCCCCGCCCGCCCCCCACACCGCGACGCCATTCCCATACAAACACCATCCACGCTTAACCCGTTTCCCTACTCCAGTTTACCTCGTATCCATCTATTCTCTTCCCATCACGATATTCAATCAATTTCCGCAGGCTTAGAAACAATATGTTTGATTTGAATGGCACTCGAATATTTCACTTAATTTTTTTCTGGACGGTTTCATGTGTATTTATAGATTTTGATGATACGCACTGCTGTATGTTGAAAATCTGAAACAAAATGATAAAAAAATGAATTTACAATAGATTCTTATTAACACAGATTGTTTTAGGTGGTGAGCCACGTTGAAACTATTATTGGTTTCGGCTCGAATGGGTCGGCTCGCTCGGGTAGTGCCACCCTCTCAGAGAAAACCGACGTGAAGTAACAGTCCTTGTATTGTCGCGTTTCGTTTGGTTAGTGAGAGCATTAGAGACCCATCTCCCTCCCCTCTTCTCTCCCTTCCCCTCTCTTTTTTCTCCTTTCTCCCAAAACACAGGCTGGTAACGCACTTGCGACTCCCCTGGTGTTGCTAGTGTCTATGGACGGTGGTGATCGCGTAACATCAGGTGACCCGCCTGTTCGTTTGCCTTCTATTTGATATAAAAAAAAATCACATCTATTTTGAACCTTTAAGCTTCGACTCGCATATAAACATTAAGTAATATAAATTCGAAAGATAATTATGAACATCCTTTTCCAGTTTCAATTCAAATTATGCCTACTGCGTACAGGAAACGTAAAAATAACTTACATAAAATGTTCGGCAATGTAATTTGATGACAAAATTTCCTTAAAAACTGTTTATTTATTACATATAATATAATCATCCGTTATATAATCAACACAAAATGTTATTATCTGTAAGTTACATAGAAATACTTATATATTCTTTAATATGGGTTCGCCTTTATTGTACTTTTTGTTAGACTCATCCCGTTTATGTCGAGTTCAATTTAGCTCCCAACCCTACGAGACTGCAAGCACTTGTCGCGACGTAACCTATTTATTTCTACGGGAAAGCCCGTTCGGTTAACTTGGTTCATTAATTATTTTATATGTACTTAGTAGAGAAGCCAACGAAACACTACAACTCACGGCGAAGTGTCTGTTTTCATTCTCAAAAGATTTATGTTAATTCAATTAATTCAATTCATTATGAATTTTGTACTTTAAGTCAAATACAATGTTATTAAAAAAGAAGTTAAAATCGTATTAAATATTTGCTTTAAAAAGGTTTCGTACTAAATGCACCGCACTCGCCCGAGGCAAGTTTGCGTTATCCTTTTTTCGCATATCTAACCTAACCAAAACGAGACAAAAGAGCACTATGGCAAACATTCAGCGAGCACAATGTATTTAAAACGTAACCTTAAAAGCAAGTATACAATACGTTTTTTTTTTTTAATAACACCGGTTATGTTTCATTCTAACGTTTTTCAGTCAAAAATTTATAAAGCCCATAGTAGGGTTATCGAAATAAGATGTGAAAATTTTACCTGCGGATAAAACTCTAAGCCTACGTTAAGTATCAAGAACAACAAAGGGAGGTTAAGAACATCCGCTCTTGAGTGGTAGGTAAAAGCCGTGAAATAAGAAATTTACATACACCAACAATATATACGAAATACCGATATTAGAAGTAAAGAAATCTTAGAAAAAATCTCTGCCAACGTAAATGCGGTGGTGTTAAATAGTTTTCGGTATGAATATGTTCTGCATGGACCCTTCTCAGAAGCTTTGACGTCATTAATTGAAAAGGACTTTTGGGTAACATGTTAAGCTTGAAGCCCAATTTGGATCTGATTTCAGTTACCGAAGCTACTATTTATACGTTTTCACTATTGATTCACAAGTAATGAAGTTAATGCAATTGTCTTGAATAGATGACTTCTTTTAATTAATATGTTTGTGATTTCATTTTTAGAAAAATAATCTTTTGTACAAAAATATGAGTTTCCATCTTATAATGTCGGTGATTGCAATTTGTATTACATTCCACTTTTGTTTAAACTGTTATATTGCTTATTTGTTTGTCTGTTATATTGTTGCTTGTTATGTTCCTTCTTTTAAACATTTCAAGTTGAAGAAAATACCAATTTCAATTAATATTAAATTAAAACTTCTTATAAAGTAAATAACAACGAATGCCATTTCCATTTCATTTATTATCATTTCAAATTCTTGCAATATCTATACTAACTAGAGGGCGCCCAATGGTCGATATTCGACCATAGTTAATTGATTTTTTAACCGACGAAAAAAACGCAAGTGTTCTCAATTCGTCGAGTATATTTTTTTTGTATGTATGATCACGCATAACTTTTTACAGTATAGTCCGATTTTAAAAATTCTTTTTTTATTAGAAAGGGTATACTCCGAAGTTGGTTTCATTTAAATTTGGGAAATTCAACCCTAAGAGTATAAAAATCGAGAATGATTGATTATTCACGCACTGATTATGTCTATGACCGCGCATATCTTTAGACAGAATAATCCGAATTAAATTTATATCCTTTAATTTGAAAGAGTATACCTAGAAGTTGGTCCCATATACATGTAAACAAGAAAAAAGCATTCCCAAGGGTATGAAAACAGGGCATGATTTATAATTTAGCTTCTGAGTTGTGTATTACAAATAAATTAATAATGTGGTAATTAGTAAGATCTTTGGCGATAGTAAGATGATTGGCGCCGACTTAAAATTTCTTAGGTAAAGTAAAAGGTTTATTATTTTTTTCTTTTCAGTTTTTCGGCAGTTTAATTTTTTGTTAAAAAGTTTTTATTAAAGATTGAACTTTATTAAGGTTTTTTTTTGTCAAGAGGAATTCTATAATCAAGGGTTTCATCATGGCTACTTAGTTATTTGCCATTTTCCATGATCTTTAATTATATAAACATAAAAAAGAATCTATGTGTAAATTAAAATTGAAATTAATTATAACTTCGAAACAAAGAACAGGTGGTAAAGCTCTCAAATTCTAAGTAAACATAACTTTACGAAAATAAAGAAATTTATCGCAACCCATGACACAATTATTAATTAATTTTACACGACACCATGGGTGGGTAGTATTTCTCGGTGATATTGAATTAAATGTAGTCTATTCATTATGACAAATAGTGATATGCTCAGTATTATCTTTTGGAAAATAATGGATACACAGTACAATCAAATAATTTATTTATTAAAGGACAGCTAGTGAACAATGTACCACACAAGAATTAACGAAATGTGTAAACAATCTATAGGCACATTGGTCTTTAAAAATAATGAATCCAAAACAAAGATGTTTTTAATACTACCAGTAACTTTTAAAAATAAATTCATTTTTGTTGTAACATCAGGTTGAACTGCATCATTGTAAACGCGGAGGTCTAAGTCATAGATTACTTTTTACTGTCACCTAAAATTTTTGACATCCAATAAAACTAAGAAGAATTCATTAAAAATATTTCAGTGGTTTTATAAATATACTAAAGATAAATTGTTTATTAATTAATTATTAATCTATTATATTATGAATTTACATATTATATTATTATTATAAAATTAACCTACAATTTGGCCTATTAATTTCAAAGGGCATATAAGGCATGCAATGTCATTCGTTATAAAATTATTATATTATTGTAAAATTAATCTATAATATGACCAATTAAATTCAAAGAGCATGTAAGCTATGAAACGTAAGTCTTGTAAATATTATGTATATATATATATATATTGAATTTATAATGAAAAAGGGTAATTGGAACGTAAGACTAAAAAAAACATACAGTCGAGCATAGCAACCACCTTCGCAACCTTTTTTGAAGTCGTTATTGACTTTCAAAATGTCTTTTTTATTTACATGTGTGTATATGTTGTGTAAAATTCAAGCAGTAGTTTGAGTAATGCATATTTTATTTAATTTAATGTACTTCTAATGCATTTTTATATGAAATAAATAAAAGCTTTCTGCACTTCTCCGCCATATAAACTTTAACTATGCCAAATTTAAAGTTCACCCGTCCACGGGAAATAGGTTAAAAAGGGGTACAAAGAATTTGCTTCACGTATTAAAATATAGATATTATAAAGAGGTAAAGTTTGTAAGTTTGTGACGTTGTAGGGGATAATCTTATAATCTTAATCTACTAGTCCAAATTAAAAAATTCTTTCTGTGTTATATAGCTGATTGAGGAAGTTTAGAGTTTATATATCAAAACACCAATGCTCGTAGAAGCGGAGCACCATTGAAAAATGTTTCACAATCGGGATTTTTTTTTCTCTTGAAAGCTTCCGCTGCGTGTTAGCGTTAGCCCAAACGCGGATGAAGTATATAAAAATATCAATTTGAGTAACTCACTAATAGATTGAACATTTATCAATTATCAGCTCTACAGTTACCATAATAAAGACTACGCATGATAAATTTGAATGGCCACATATGAAATACCTTTCATATTTATTTATTTATTTATTACCTAAATACGTGAGAGAACATGACTTGTCGGCATATATTTAATAAGTGAAAGCTCATGAGATAAAACAACAGAAGTTGATAAAATTTTGTTAATCTTACTAACCACAGAAATGGAAACATGCACAGTCGGATGAAAGTGAAACTTGACTGCGTAACGCTATGGGCTACGAATTACAGAGATCCGCCAGTCTGCTCTGATTTATTTAAAACGTGAATAATATTCCATTTGGACTTTTTAACATTCTTAAGTTTCTGAACCTAATTAATTAAATTTAATATGTATACATAATCATACAATTTAAATAGCTGGTCCTCTATCTATTTTGACATAAATAGGCAGAGATAACAGTTAAGCACATCTTGCTTCCGTAGTCCGGCGAAGCTGTAAAGGCCTAGTAGTATATAATAGTGTAGTCAGTTCGAAAAAAAAAACATCTTGCTCCTCTATTTTTGAATTCTGATTGTCTTTGTGTTTTTTTGGAGTGAAAGTTTTTGTGGGACGCCTTTAAAATTGCGATGAGCTACCTTTTTACGTGACAAAACCTGGTGAGGGTAAACTTTGTGACGGATAGAGTGCTGAATACACTAGTTCTTGTACGATTACCAAAGTTAAGCAACATCGGGCGCGGTCAGTACTTGGATGGGTTTTATTTTATTTATTTTTTATCATTTGTAAACTTTGTAACGTAACTGATGTGATGCACATTGGTGTATATTATGTTTAGTTATTTCATTATAGATTCACTTCTATCGTGTGTCTTCTCGATACACAAAAACATTGCAAATACTCGTGATTACTTCTTACATACCATCGACGTGTCATACATAGCCTTTTATGTTGCTACAAATTACCGCTAATTAATATGTGTGGAGCATATTCACACGATTATGCATTATACATTTTAATATAACTTGTCTATTTACTACATGAACTAGGAACTAGGTCAAATAACTATAAAAGTGTGAATCTAGAGCCGCATTAGTTTTACAGGATAGATAAATAATAAGTATGCCATAAATTTTTTTGTTTTTTTTTAACTAAGTACCCTTCACAGATTCATCGTACTACGAATTATTTTCTAAATCTTTCTAAAAAAGAGACAAAATGTTTTATATGGTTGAAATAGTTTTCATAGTTTTAAATACTCGTATCAAATAGTGATATAATTATGTTGATGGAAAATAAAAAAATGATGTGTTTTTCTATCTAATAATCCACTATTATATACATGATACACACGATAGCGTGGCTAGCCAAGTGCGAACTAACAAAGTGGCGAGCGCTTTTAGCTCCACTTTTCAACACATCTCGAAAACTATTTAATATAAACATGTAAAATTCGGCCCATGTATTAAGACATCTATACTATAATAAAACTATAACAAGTCGAAATCTGTACATTAAATATTTTTTGAAAATTTTAATCAGGGTAGACTATGTTGTCGATATAGAGGTCAAAAATAATCTTTTTACAATTTGTGTCTGTCTGTCTGTCTGTCTGTCTGTCTTTCTGTCTTTCTGTCTTTCTGTCTTTCTGTCTTTCTGTCTTTCTGTCTGTCTGTCTGTCTGTCTGTCTGTCTGTCCCTATGAACACGTATCACTCTGAAAGTACTGAACCAATCTTGACAAAACTTGACATAGTGATAACTAATATTACGAGATTACATCAAAGATACTTTTTGTCCCATAAAACGCAAAAGGTTCTCCAGGATGAAGGATTAAAGTCTAGAATCTAAACCCGTATTATTCTGAAAGTACTGAACCAATTTTAACGAAACTTAACACAGTGATAGCTGATAGTACAAGGCTACATCCAGGATACTTTTTGTCCCATAAAACGCAAGGGTTTCTCCAGGATAACCAAAAACAAAAATTTTTAGTTAACGTAACTAGACTTTTTTGCGACGCCTTAGTACAAGAGCCGGCAACGTTGGAAGAACAAGAATTTTAGAATAGCTGGTTCTTTAATATATCAATATATATTTTTTTGTATCATAGGAAGCAAACAAAGAGGTGGGTTACGTGATGTTAATTGACCACCACAGTCTATAGATACTAGCAACTCCAGGGGTGTCGCAAGTGCGTTGCCAACCTGTATATGGGGGAGGCGGAGGGTAAGAGAAGGGAGAGGAAGAAAGGGGAAGAGAAGTAGGCCTCCGGCGCTCTTACTAACCGAATAAAACACTACAAGGCAAGCAATGTTATTTCACGCCGTTTTTCTGTGAGAGGATGGTATTGGCCCGAATAAGCTGACCCATTAATAGCTGAAACCAGTAATAGCTTCAGCGTGGCTCTACCACCTACACAAATTATCAATATATCAATAGATAAAATTTAGGACACCTGGTAGCCGGTTAACGTTGTATTTTTAATGTGCATTTTGATTTAATTAATTTTGATTTATGAGTAAGTTTAGGTTTTTTTTTCAGTAACTTTTAAACGCATTTAAAAACATGAATTTATCATAGTCAGACACATTTTTTTATAAACAATCATATGCCCGTTAAAATATCTTATAAATAAAAATAACTAATTTCCAATCAATTATTTTTTCCATAGCAAAGAACAAATTTCATTTTATTAAACATTATTGATATTAAGGTTTCACCATATACAATAAACAACGATAAACGCAAACGTATGACTTGGGACTGATACTATCTTAAATATATGCATCGATAACTTGTAGTCCGGTGAAGCTGTTAAGACCTTACTAGGTCAATAGCGTAGTCAGTTCGAGATAAAAAAAACCATCGATAACATACGCTGCCACAATTATCGCTATCTTTATCGTGCAGCCAGTACTGCACTAAACTATAGCTATAGCTAAGTTATTATTATTATAGCTATAAATTGATCCAAATATTGAGTAAATAACTGAATTAGTCTGAAAGATGAAATTTGTATTTATTTATATCTAAATATAGTTATGATAAAATTACTGGTATTTCAACATGGCTTAAAATTACTTTTATTTTTACTTCCAAAAAATAGCATCAAGCACATTATTGTCAATAATAATGTATTTCAATTCTAATTCCATTTTAATAACGTTTCAAAGTTAGTGAGAAAAAACATCCTAAAATTATTTAAAAATCAATATTTTTGTCTGTAAAGGTACGATATGTACAAATAAACGCAATGTTTACCGGCAGCCAGGTAGCTGGGATGTAGTTCGGATGAATATAATATATAAAGCTGGCTTGATGGATTCTTTCCGGTATGACCTCTGCCTATGTAGGCAATATCGCCAATATCAAATGTGACAAATACACGTTATAAATTTAATGCCAAATATGCAGTGTTACAACGTAGAATAATCTACAATAGAAACATATCAACATAGATAAATTACCAGAAGGTGATAGGCACTATGTTATGAGTGGTATAGAGATTATTTATAAGAATATATTGGAAATATATTTAAATTTGTTTTCGCAACAGTTTCTAACTCTTAGATAATAGTTACAAGCAAGTAACAGTTGACGCTTCGACACGGTGTTCATATATTTTTAATACAAGTTGAAGATAGTTATGATGAAGTGGTAGAGACATTTATGTAGTTTTATGTAGGTTAGTTTTTGTCTTAATTGAAACTGATAGATGATGCTACGAACGGGTTCTAGGCTTATATTAAAAAAAAACACATATCATCTGGGTATATGTTTGAGTGAGTCCGTGGATTGTTTAAATTCACAATTGGAAACGGTAGTTGTGGCTGCAATCAGATATCCGTTTTAATAAATTTTCGCGTTTAAAAATACAATTGATAACCAAGTGAAGATACAGTGATAACCACTTTGATGCAGACGAAGTTGCACAGTTCAGCTAGTACAAGATATATATGTACTCTAAACTTTATAAACACACATCAAACAGTTATTTAAATATTAATGTCCAAAAATCGTCATTATTATTACTGACTAACTCATAGACCTAAATTCTAAGCTACTTCCAAATGAAATGGAAAGTTCAAACTTTGCATCTAGATAGGTAATTAGGTGAAACTAGTTATTTTTCAATTAGTTCATTCTATTGGGAATATTTAGTTATAGCGCCTGTTTAAACATATATTTTAGTACTTACAACAACTTATAAATAAGAGTATACTTCAAGGCAAGAGTATGGTTTAAGCTCAAAAAATAATTTAGATCTTTTTAATACTCTAATTAATGCAGCAAAACAGGTGGTCATCAAAAACATTCATTGATAAAATTGCTTAATATGTAACTTTTGACTTGCTTTATCTTAATGATTATTATATTTTTATACAGCACTTAAAATATTCTTGCAATTATTTCATTATCTATTAGTAAATATCTTTAATTAGCTTTAAGTTAATTATTGTATTTTGTATGACAAGTTGTTGGTATTCCTTCGAATAAATAAATAAATAAAAATTATAGGTCGTTTCGTATTTATTCCGTTATTAACTGGGATTTAGTATTCAATTACTGATTGAATCCAATATGTCGGTAAGGCTTATGAAAAAAAATGTAAAGCCAATGTCACTCTCAGCTGTCCTAAGTAAACATGAAATAATTCACTGCTCTCTTTATTTTATATTACCATGAGAAATTTCCACTTCGCTTTTGTTTGTTTTTATTATACGACTTATGCAGCTTAATTTTAAAGATTATCGTTTTGCTGTTTCACTGGTACTATACGTATAGCCTCCGGCGTTTTCACTGACCGAATGAAACGCAACAATGCAAGCACTGTTACTACACGTCGGTGTTTCTGTGGGTCGGGTGGTAGTACCCCGGGTGAGCCGACCCATTTATGTTGAAACCAATTATAGCTTCAGCGTGGCTCTATCACCTACAACTTCGTGATAGCTACCATCTACGTGTTGAGAATCTGTCCGGAATGAATGTATATGTATTTCTGAAGATACAATTAAGTACCAGTCCTCCATCTACGTTTAACATGTTTACTGTCTTAGACTTTATCCTCATTTACCATCAGGTGTGGTTATGGTAAAACGGTAAAATCTATAAAGTATAGAAAAAAATATAAATTCATCATTCTACAATCAAAGGGACGTCAAAATAAAATTTTGTGTCTATAAAACCTATGAAGTATAAAAATAAATAAAGCTACCATGAGGCCTGTCAAATATGTACGTAAACTTTTAGTGAGTTTCTGTTGAATGCAGAACAGTAACTTTATATCGAGATTAAATTATTAATTCCGTACTGCTGCACAAAGATATATATATGTATATATATTGTTTTTCTACCACTATTCTACTGACATAGTGTCAGAGACTTTGTTTTGGTAGGCAACGGCGCGGCGTCGTGTTAATGTTTACCTTGATCTAGGATTTAAAATATATTGCATCTATTTTTAACACGCAACAACATTTATATCCGGGGTGATTCAGCGGCGATATTGCGTGTGTAAATTGTATATGGGGTTATGTGCTAAGTATTTCTGTTTTCTTTTTTTTTTCTTTGTATTTGTTCTTCTTGGTGCTTTTTTACTTAACAAATCTTATTCTAGTAATTCTCATATCTTATGTATATTTTACACAAAGATATTAAAAACTGTGCTATCATACTAAAGGTATTATTAACTGTCATGTATTTATGAGGAACTAAACGAGATGGCTTAATAGCCTATAGAGTAAGGTATGAAATTATAGAATATTTATAACTAGAAACGACTTAATGTATTTGGATTACAATAATAAAGCAAGTATCCAAAATAATGTGATCATATAACATAGACTTACAGTATGTATATATACATACATATATAACATCAATTTTTAAACAGACCACAAATTTCAGATATTACCTCATACGAATATATTTACATACGTTATCCTTTTTTTTTCATAATTGAGGTTTGTGAAAGTTTTTGTTAGTATATTATAAATTTTCTAACTGAATAATAGAAATGTAACAATAATTGATTGCGTAATAGTGACAGTCGTTAATAATTGAAGTCAAAGTGATACCGTTTTTTGATGAATATGCATCACATATGTCAGAATTATAGAGAATTTTCTACAGCAGAAAATTTTCACAGACAATTTATTTTGCTTTACATAACATCTTATAGCTTCCGCCAGATGGTTCATTCGTATTTCCGAATACTTACAATATTCCATATAGATATGCACATATTTTATAAAATACTAGCTGATGTCCTTATTTCGTTCACTGAAATATGCTTTTGCCGTTTCATGGGAACTCCGCATTTTATCTGAAAAATGTTGGTATTTCCTTTATCATTGTAATTTTAATATTACTACTTAAACCCTTATAATGTTGATTTCAAACTACCTCTAAATCGTAACATTATTGTTCAAAATATGTATATTTTGTAGAATGAGTATTTTATCTGTATCATTATGGAATGTCTTCTATTATGTAATTGTAATTTTGCGATTAAATAAGCCTTTATAATTTCTTTGTTCATTTGAAACTACCAATTTTAGGTGTGAGGTTAGATGTGTCCGGTTAAGTGAATAAATATAAGTCATTAGTATAGATCAATTTAATGGTTGTATTGTTCAGTCCATTACACATTACATTGATCTCTTATGCCCGGTGAGGTACTTTAATTGTAGTTTATCTATTCAATAGAGTTATCAGTTCGAAAACTTGTCAAATTGCGTTTCTGAACACACAATAATAAGATAAATGTCAGAAAAAGTGAACGGGCTGTTTGTCATAACAATTTTGTTGAGTTAAACCGAGTAGTTTGTTTTGGTAGTTTAACCGAGTATCTCAGAAACCGGATATTGATCACTTAAACTAATTAGGCATAAACACAGATTTACTTACAATGTATGTACGTTTGTATACACGTCTACATCCAGACTGTCTCTGAAATATTATTGTGGAACGGAAAAACAATGAGTGACATTTGACCCTTACATATCCATATCATTCACTCTGTAGATATGTGTGCATCCCTACACTACTTTTAAATAATATTGCATTAAAAAAAATCTACATACTACGATACCAAACCCAAATGGGAATTTATAGCTGGCTAATTGTACCCTACTGTGAGATTTGGCTATATAGCACCACTGGAGGGTTGCATTGTGGCATGACATTGCTCGGCTATAGTTCCGGTGGCAATACTATTGCTTCACATTATGACGGCACTTCCTGCGGTAATGCTTTTGGGGTTTATGTATCCTAAACATATATGATACTAGCTGTTACCCGCGGCTTCGCACGCGCTTTTTAAATATATTAAATAAATTTAAAATCGTTATTAGATAGATAGAACAAAAATAATCTTTTAAAAATATTTGTAAGTAGTATGACACGCACATAATCTACAACAGGTAACATGTACATTATATATGTGAATACTAATAATACTATAATATATACTTATAATACGTAATATATCAGAAACCAAAAATTGGGAACAAAACTAACGTAGAATAAACTTTTTGAGTTTTTGGCGGGATTTCAGTCTGTCATGTAAGGGATTTTATATTTTATTCATAATCTTGTGTTATTTGACTCTACATTGTGTTAAATTCGTGGTGTTTTATGTAATATGGTTTGTTTATTGTGCATAAGTGAAATTAATGAAACATAATACCACGGAGCATGAATTAATAATAATAATAATAATAAAACTCTTTATTGCACACACTTTAAAGATACACAAAGTTATACATTCAATTACAATATGTGTACAGTTAGGCGGCCTTATCGCTTAGAGCGATCTCTTCCAGGCAACCCTAGGGAGACATTCAATCTTTTAAAATAACAGGTGGCAATATAAATATACACAGACTTACACGAAAATAATAAACAATAAAAATATATAGAAAATGTAAGAAAAAGAAAAAGAAGAAAAATAGAAATAACGCAACAAAACAGTTCAACTAGGACAGCGAGAGATAATGCCGGTGGAGATATTTTTTAAACGTTGTCACAGATCTTGCCTGCCTAATATCGCAAGGAAGTGCATTCCATAGACGTACAGCTTGAACTGCAAATGATCTATTATAAAATTTAGTATGAGAAATTGGGAATTTGAGTATACTTTGAGAAAATAGACGATGTGATGGGGAACCTCTGAAACCTAACATCTCGAATTTATATTTTAGGTAGGGAGGGGAATTGGGATTATGAAGAACGTTATACAGGAGAGACAGGATGTGGCTATTTCGTCGGTATCGAATAGGTAGCCATTTAAGCTTTGACCGGTATTCAGACACATGATCAAATTTCTTAAGTCCATAGATAAAGCGAATGCAAGTATTCTGTAGCCGCTCCAGTTTATTAATTAATTTCTCATTAGCGTCCAGGTAGCAGACATCAGCATAATCAATGATAGGCAAAAGTAATGATTCTGCAAGCATGACTTTAGTCAATGTAGGTAACAGATTGCACATTCTTCTCAATGAACGCAAAGTGGCAAATATTTTTCTACTAACTTCACTCACATGATTTTTCCAAGATAAATTGTTGTCAAAAATTACACCTAGATTCTTGGCTGTGGTGGAATAAGGAATCGTAACATTGTCGATCAATCGAATTCTGTAGTCTTGAAATTTAAGAAGATAAAAATTTACGAAATATATACTATATATAATATTTACATTAATTTAGACAGAAGAAAACTTGGTAGAGAATACATAAGAACTACCTATATTGACAACTTCAGAATCGGCAGTATGGATTAATTCCTTCGCCTGTTTTGATGAACGAATATTATTACTACTAACATTTTAGAATAGCAGCACAAAATAGACTTTAAAAATGTTTGCGATAGCAGCGTACTACATATAATCAATAATTGGAATTAAAAATAACGTAGAATAAACTTTTGAACAGGAATAAACTTTTGAACAGGAATAAACATAAAATAAACCCTAATAATATTTCCGATAGAATGTTATCATGTTACCATGGCAACGCATATAATACTGATACTGACAGGCAACGGATGCTCTAAAAATAGCCCGATTTTGAGACATTCTTCATTAGTGCTCCGCTCGTATTGGTTTTAACGTGATAAAATGTGGCCTATAGCCATCTTCGATAAATGAGCTATCTAACACTAAAAGAAACTTTCAAATCGGACCAGTAGTTCTTGAGATTAGCGCGTTCAACCAAACAAACAAACAAACTCTTTAGCTTTATAATATTAGTATAGATTTGTAGCGCGTATATAGCCCAAAAAATTCTATGTTTGTTAGTGAAAAATTAGACAAAATCAGTTCAGCTATTTAACATAGTAACGGCGAAATTTACCTTTATATTCTAGCTATATATTTACTTGTCTGAAAACTCAGTTAAAAAAGTTTTCTATGAATAAAATCTAGCTAGATCGATTTATCGTCCCTGAAACTACCTACATACTAAGTTACACGGAAATAGATTATGCCGTTTCTGAGATCCTGAATATATATAACAATGTAAAAATATACAAGTATTGCTCGTTTAAAGGTATTAGATTAGATAGATAGATAACAGAAAAAATTAACAAAAGAATATCACCTTCTTCATACTCTATTACGTAATGTTTGCACGGATGTGTTAGCTGATGCTCGTCGCCTGGTAAAACTTTGTGTAAATTATAGACGGTCTCATCGTCACTTAGTGTATAAAGTTTCCCTTAAATTACAGTAATTAACTCACGGACATGACATAATGTCTGCGCTATAACTTACTTGCGGGAGTTAAAATATGCTTCTTAACTATTATCATACAAATTAAGACATCTTTTTACATGTTACTTTTTTATATAGATTATCATAAAATTATATTATTTTTAACTTCTAATAATTGTAAATAACAAAATTGTTGTTTCTAAAATTGCATTTGTGATATTTATGGTAATTTGATCGAGACGTGTCTGATCGTAACTACTATATATACTTAGTAGTTTTACAAATTAACTAGTAGCAGATTAAAGGTTTAAAACAAGTCGAGGTAGTCGTAAGGGCTGCCGACAGAAGTGAAATCCAAAACAATGGAATTACTGTTCTTTTTTGAAATTTGAAACCAGTCATAGTACCTATTATTTTCATTTCATAATTTGTAAATTGAAATTATTAACTACTAACTTAATTATTAACTAACAATTATATATAATCTTATGCAGTTTATTAATTGATCAAACATATGATGCTAATCAAAATCAAAAATACTTTATTCAATTTAGGCCCTAATAAGGCGCTTATGAACGTCAAATCCTACCACCGGTTCCGAAAACAACACAGCCATCGAGAAGAGTCGGCCAGAAACTCGATCGGGTACTTTTTTTTTACATATATTTCCAATACATCATATAATAGCTTATAGTGGATGCACAGAGAGGAGTCAATTCCAGACATCACTATCGTTCACAGACTGATCCCCTCTATAATATCCCTTTGACACTAAAACTCGCTTGACGAGGCGCTTAAATTTGCAGTCCGGCAAATCGGTAACATGTTTTGGGACTTTATTGTAAAATCTAACACTATTGCCTAAGAAACTATTACTGGTTTTGCTAAGTCTGAAACATAATTCATGCTATTATAAGCATACCTACTATACTATAATGCTATGATACCATAATAATATATGCATACCTACAACGGCCACTATGCTATGCGTCGCTAGACTGACGCAAGAGCAATACGTCACGAGCCTGTCGGTAACGTTTCATTTAGTAGTTAGCATGTCAAGATCATGGGTGATGCGAAGTCATACGTTTTTCTCCTACCAATCAATGACGCTAAAGAAGTATTCACTTTAAAAATAGACCCCAACAGACGTTTCTGGTTGTATAAGTAAAATAAACTTATTATAAATAAAAAGTTCTATTAAAGCAACAAATAAACTGAAACACTGTTTATGATATATTGTTCTCTTTATGAATAGTTATAGACAAGATCGGTTCGGCTAATACATGTGTAGGAACTCCATTCTCATGTTTATGTTCTAGCAAGTTTTTTAATATAACTCTCATCTCGCTTTACAAAATATACGTCATGAGCTACGAATCTGTCATACGTAATTTATATTGTGTGTGTAATAAACATGAGTAAAACAAGACTTTTTTCAAAATTTTTGTTAATAGTTATTTATTTTTTTTATTAAATTAATTATTCGATAAACATAATTTTGGTTAAAAGATATATACTTAATAAAAAAAGCATGTGCGCGAGTTTCCACAAAACCTTGTATTTAACTAAAACATTATCTTACAGAACGATTATTACGATATCGTTTTAGAACAGGTGAGACTCGTATGAACTCGTAATTGGATCGAAAAACAGATGTAGGTTGAAGTAATCTATAGTCAAGTCTTCAGATCCCACCGCGCTCCTGTTAGAATATTACATCACAGTAATGGTGGCCCCTTCATACGAAGCTTTTACATTTGATACAACAAATGTATTTGCACGCGAGAAGGAAATTAATTATTTTAATTAAGGCTTTATGGTGTAAAACTGGATATTTCGCCACATTATATTATTACATTTATCATATGTGTTTTGAAATCGGTGAAGATTATACAAACTGTCTATATATTTTTTACACATTACATTTTATATTTTTAACAAACAGAATTAAGTAAATTTTCTTAATAATATCGAGTCTGAAAAGTGTTACGAGACTTTGATAAGTTTTGACTTTGAGGTTGCTTTTTATTATTAAAATCTTGTATAAAAAATGATTTGACATGCAATTTCCGCTATGGATTATTTATTACACGATTCTCAGGGATACGGTAGTAAGTAAAACGTAATATATCTCGCAAGTATACTGTAGGTAATATTTTGTATAAAATTGTACTCAATATTTTCTATGAAACCGTTCGATAGAAACGACGACTACAAGTCGACGATCTCTTTAGGGATTTGTCACAAATAATTTACGTAGAAACCTCCGATTTCCTTTGAGACTGTCTGAGCTTCATTGCTCTAGCACTAAATACGTTTCTATCAATATGTCTTAGTAACACCTTCATTTGACTCCATTTAATAAGATATTATTGCTTGATTAGAAATCGAAAGGATTTCTTTTTCGAAACTAGCTGATATTTCGACATGGTTTGCGTTGTTTATTATTTTAATAATATATTTTATGTATAAAAAATACAAGAACAACAACGCTTGCCCCTTGTCCATTTGGAAATAAACACACATCATTGAAAGCATAGTTCATATAAAAATCGTACTTTCTCAAATATCTTTACGACTCATAATATTTTCGATGTGAACTTAAATGTTGGCGTGGCGACGTAAAATACAAGAATCGCACTATTAACGAAATTCTCAAAAACATTTGCAACCCTATCGGTATAAACATAAGATCCCAACTGTTTTGTTGGCCACTTCTTCTACTAGTGTTAGGCGGCACGTGCCGACAAACTAGGCCAAAATAAAATCGGCTGAGTGCCTTAAGCGCTCGCCTTAGTAGTCCGGTGAAGCTGTTAAGACCTTGCTGGGTCAATAGCGTAGTTACTTCGAAAAAAAAAACTAGCGCCCTTTGATGTATGTCTACAAACACACCTCGTCTGCGCTTAGTTGAATGTGTTTTATATTTAATAACAATGAATATTTATGTAATTAAATAAATAGACAGTCATTATTTTATATGTCGTAATTTGTTCGGTTATGCATATAAATCATACGAAACAATTTCGATGTTTCATATATATGCCAGGCGTCCCGTGACGGCTGATTTTTTTTAAATAAGGATCGAGTGTCTAGAAACGGACAACTACAAAGTATTTGATAGAAGCCTATCAAGTAGTTTTAGGCAAAATAGCAGATCTTTATAATTTTATTTGTATAGATATGGGACAATTTTGAAACCCATACAAACAGAAGAAAAAAAAAGTAAATTTAAAGCAGAGCTAGGTTAATAATTAAAGGTTTATAGGGTAAAGGTTATATATATTAGGTTATTAATTAAAGGTTAATAATGTTCTAATTATTTACAATATGGATAAAGCCACCCATGTGATAAGTTAGAGATAATGCATTAAATCTTTGAAATACGTTTGCACTTTTATGCATCGTGTGAGTAATAAAGATTCGTGGTGAATAGCACGACCGCCGGTAAATATCGATTCGATGCACACACGTTTCAGACCAGTTACGTGCACATGTTTTTTTTTTTTTTAATTCGTAGTAATTTTACCGATTTCAATTATTAACCAGTTGACGATGACAGATAAGATCGAGGAGGGAACTTGAAATTATCTTACCAATAACCAATGTATGTGGAAAATTATGGCCCATCATAGGAAAGTATTAAAATGCTTCTGTCTTGACAATTAGGAAGAGATGTTTATTCTGCACTACACAGGAAGTAGACCATTTGCGTTTATTAAAAGATGAATTGAAATTATTTATTTTTATATTCTGCATCGCTTGATCGAAGCATATGTCAATATATTCTTTTACATGTATCTACGTAAAATATACATGCTTATAAAATGGTTCCCGTAAGTTTTTTTTCCAAATGAATCACAAAAAACTGTCTTTACATACGTAGAAATTTTGTAAGTTTATAGTTTTGGTAAAACTAGTTTATACACTGGCAATCCTAGTGCCAAAAGGTATTTTTCTACTTAACCAACGTTATGCTATAGTAAAAATATTATTGTAAGTAGTAAAATAATATAATAATTGAAAAATGTGTGTAAGTTTAATACCACAAGGAAGAAGTGAAAACTTCTTTGTAACAAAAGAACAACAAAAAGCCAAGTCACGCAGGGTTCCCAAGCGACTACCAATCCAAGTACTGACCGCGTCCGACGTTGCTTAACTTCGGTTTACAGACTAGAACCGATATATTCAACACTCTACCCGACAGTGTTGCGGATAAGCATGCTCTCTCGTGAGAAGTTCTATTTTAAAACGAACAGTAAAATACAAACTCATAACTACTGTGGATATTATAACACGTATTAATTAATATTACCAACCTAGATTAAACAACAGCCATCTAATTCATAAACCTCACCAATTCTTTTTCAGAAAACAACACCATATTATAAAAATATCTTAACGAAATAAAAAACTTCAATTGGCAGTGGAAAAACGAAGCACGTTATAACGTTTGTAGTGATACGTCTCTGAACGCTCACGGAAAGGCGATGCAATTCGATTGACTACAGAATCCGCACAACAAAAGAGAGCTTCATTTAAACTGAGATCCGTATAAATACTGTCAGTTGGAATCGATTTGGGTGCCAACAAAAACTTCTTTCATTACCCTTAATCAAATAGTCATTATTTTACTTGGTATTTATTTTTAACGTCTTTATATATGGAAGAATTATTAACTAAGCATCACATAATGAATGAATTTGTTGTGTGTGCAATATGAATAAAATATTAATATCTATTTAATGTAATTAGAAACAACGCGTCTTCGTTTAAAATAGCATTGTTTTTTTTTTATTAACTGTTAATTAACTAGCTGACCCATGCCCACTGCGTTGGGTGGTAAACACTTATAAAAAACTACTTTTTGTGACTTAAATATAAAAGTTAGATATAGGCTACCGATGATTTTTTTGTGGCCATTATCTAGTTCTACAACTTTTCTCTAGAACTCAAACTTACTTTACAAATCAGACTACCACAAAAAAGTCTTCATTTTTCAGATTAATATATAAGCTATAACACTCACAAATAACGTGGCTTTATATAGGTAAAATAATTTTCAAAATCGGTGTAGTAGTTCCTGAGATTACTCCCTACAACCTCACAAACTTGCAAACTTTACCTCTATATAAAGTTAATATCGATTAATAGGTGACCGAAATTGTATCAACACTGTATAATGTTTCTGATCTAATGTGTGTGATTCATCACCCTTTTCTGTCCCAAATTGTTTTAAAATATGTAACGTTTTTAATATTACTAAATATATATTAGCGTACATAGTTATATATTATCGTATCGTACGATATCGTACGTATATAGTAATTTTATTTTAAAAGGGCGAGAATATTTTCCCCTCCTATTTCACAATTTCATGATTATTTTCTGGAAAAATATGTCGAGTTTAAAGACAAAAAGATTCCAACGTTCTGAAGTACCATAGCCGCCGGCGGAAATGCTTCGTACTTCATTTTCAATACATCGTAAAGTTATTCATAGTGCGAAGTACAAAATATTTACTACGAAGAAATCTTTTCTATTTTACATCGTAAAATGTCTATCTGATATAATGACTTTTGGTTAAATGATTATAACCACACTAATATTTTTATATTTTTGTTTTAATCCATGGAAAATTTTAATATTTGTTAAAACATAAACATTCGAGATAAACCTTGAGACTTAGAGGAAAAATTAATCAAAATATTTCAAGTTAGTAATAGGGGTATAAACGAAACAGTGACAATGTTCCATATCATTCATATAATAATAGGCCTTTATTGAAATCACATTTCATTGTATCTGCATAAGAAATACATAGGTATTGTAATTTATTGTTCTCGTCACCTCGCAAAATAAATAAATGAAAATGAAATACGAATGAATGAAAAGTCGCAATTTATAATTTATTAAGTATATTATCTATCAGGTCAAAATATCTGCGAAACATTATTTATTGTTTCCATTTTTATCGGTTTGGACAAATACAAACTGTTACAATAGTGAACACAACCAGCAACCGTTTTCCATTTAATTTAGTATTAATATCACAATTTATCTTTAATTCTACATATCATAATAAAAATATATACTAAATATACTAAAATTTAAATTAAATACGTGAAGGTATTATTACTAATTATGGTAAATTAGCAAATGGCCAAAAATTGCGTTATATATCATGTATATAGGATGTTTTTGTTGTGTGTGCAATTCATCGAGATTCTCACGAAACGTTGTCCCAGGAAGGTCGGTCTAACATATGTACTTAAGTTAATGTGTACTTGCCTTCAGAAGATTGAGTAGAAAATAGGAAGACTGTGGCACCACGTCAATTTACGACAACGGACTATCTCGTTTCGGGTGTCGTTCCATTAAGACCCAGCCTTAATGGTTCGTGTAACTCGACAACAATATCTACACTATAGGTATGCAGTAGTTTACTGTATCTCGTTCGTAAACCAAAACAGCAAAGTAATGGTTTTTCGAAACGAATTTAATTTTTTTTTAAATAAAATTATATATTTGTATGTATTTTATATTCTACAAACATGAGACAAATCGAGCTAAAACGCTTAAAATAATAACGTATCGTATCGTGGGTATATCGATATCGTAGCATATCTATAAAAACTTCAATAAATACACTTTATCGATATATATACGTACATGGATAAAGCTAGCTAATTGTACACTAGTCTTTATATTTTGATGTAGATTAAGACATCTTTTGTTGCGTTTTGTTAGAAAAATGGACCCGCGTGGCGTCACAGGAGACGGCATGACTTGTTTTTTTTTTTCTCGAACTGACTACGCTATTGGCCTTATTTTGTTCTCTACGACAATATTGTAGATTCCTTTTTATGTGCGCATGTATACTACACACTTCGTTGCTTCTCTGTGTGAGTTGTGTACTATATCTATCCGGATATAATATACTTGATACGTTTTTAAATGTAAATTCTAATATCACATCTGCCAGACGTTCCGTGACTGCCAAATTTTTACTAGCAATAAACAATTCAAACATTCTTGATGATTCTAAACATGATATAATTAATGTAATCATGTGACAAAAATATTTATCTGTACTCTTCTATTGTTAGCAATTTCTTTTTGTCAAACGTTAGAATATTTCTGTAATGGTAGATCAAACTTAAGTTTTTACCATATAAATACTTTTATATTACGATAACAAAAACACTTGTTAAGTACATCATATTATGAACTACAAATTACAATGTATGTTTCTATCAAAATCTTAAGCAAATTGTACTTAAAATTGAATTTCTAGTTTAATCTTTTCAAGCTTAAATTCGTGTAAAAAATTGTAACAGCTGGACAAATACTCTCGCGAAAATATTCCAATTACAAGTGAGTGATATTTATGAGCACATTCAGTTGAAAGCACAGTACAAGTCATGTGACAGAGTGACATATTGAATTACATACATTCCAAACGTAAATTTGTTTATTCTTAGAATAGAAGCTTAAATTTTAGCAATCATTTCAATTTTTAATGAAACAAGGCATGAAGCGTTATATGTTAATTTGCAAATTGGACAATTTATCACGAACATTAAAATATAATATCTACTCGAAGTAAAAGCGTTTTTGACTGCCATTTCTTCGTCTTGAACTGTAAGTTAAAAATGGGACCACACGGGAAGCACTAGCCTTCAAATAAAAAAAGAATCTTCAAAATCGGTACAGCCAGTCCAAAGTTATGAGGTAACAAACATAAAAAAAAAAACAACATACAGTCGAATTGATAACCTCCTCCTTTTTTTGAAGTCGGTTAAAAATTGAGATGTTATTACAGTGTGTACAAAAAGAATTCACTTTTTTTAAACACTGAAAAAATATACGTATTTCTTTTATTTCATATAGGAGGCAAACGAACATGCGGGTCACCTATTGTTAAACGATCACCGCCGTCCATAGACACTAGCAACCCCAGAAGAGTCGCAAGTGCGTTGCCAGCCTGTATTTGGGCGAATGGAGAGAAAGGGAGAGAGAGGGCAGGGAGAGGAGACGGGAGGGGAGATGGGTCTCCTGCGCTCTCACTGACCGAAAGAAACGCAACAATGCAAGCACTGTTACTTCACGTCGGATTTCCGTGAGAGGGTGGTGCTACCCCGGGCGAGCCAACCCATTCATGCTGAAACCAGTAATACCTTCAGCGTGGCTCTACCACCACAAAAAAATCTGAAACGTTCTAGAATTCTCTATGAGCATAACTAATAATCTGTTCGTAACAGATACAGAATGTTGTGAAATCATCGACGCACGTATTTGAAACAAAAAAGTCGTAGAAACAGCATGTCTCGAAATTTCACCCTTAGAGATGTTCATCCCACAATAGATAAGATAATAAGTGTGCTGTAATATGATCGGTGACTGTTGTATTCTTGAAGGTGGTAGAGCCACGCTGACGCTATTATAGGTTTCATGGGTCGGATTGCCCGGGGTAGTACCACCCTCTCACAGAAAACCGACGTAAAGTAACAATGCTTACACTTCTCCACCTAACCTCCCCTCCCCCTTCCTCTTTAAAAGGCCGGCAACGAACTTACGACTCCCTGGTATTGCTAGTATCTATGGCTGGCGGTGATCACTTACCATTAGGTGACCCGCCTATTCGTTTGCCCCCTGTAATATAAAAAACACAAAAGGCAGAGAAATCTAAAAGAAGACTACTACTACAAAATAGCTGTATATAAATCGTTTTCTCTGTGTTATACCGGTGAAGTAATATATTTTTTGCGAATTAATTTTCATTTAATCTCACAACAAGCAAACAGTAAGATAAAATATTACATTAACCGGGTATCCTTATGGTTATATTTTTCTTTAACAAAACCTAATAACTTTCGATTGAAAAAAAAGTAATATCTTCAAAGTAGAATAGACGTTAAGACTTATCATTAATACTCACTGAATAATCATTAACGATCATAATGGTCATGGGATACAAAATATGAATTCAAAACCGTACATTAATCTATACTTCTATACTAATATTATAAAGAGGTAAAGTTTCGCAATTGACAAACACGGCGGGCCTTGGCAATCAGTCTCGACATTGCCAAAGCCTTTGATAGGGTCTGGCACCGTGGTCTTCTCTCCAAGCTTCCAGCGTACGGACTCCCCGACAATTTATGCAAGTGGATCTCTAGCTTTTTGCATGAGCGCAGAATTCGTGTTCTTGTTGAAGGATGTGATTCGCAGCTCATGTCAGTAAACGCTGGAGTTTTACGGTAAACCCTATATGGGCACGAACTAAAAAGTTTGCAACATCCTATCTTTGCCGTACCGTGAAGCTGTGGAACAATCTCTCGGCTAGTATGTTCCCTCCTTGCTATAATATGGGGTCCTTCAAGCGTAACGCATTTACGCAGGCCGGCATGACAGCGACGACCGACGAAGGATGACGTATCTCTCGGCAGTTGCCGTTGTTTTTGGATTGCACTGTGCTTACCATCAGGCACAGTGCAGTCCCTTTGACGTGCTATTATAAAAAAAAAAGTTTGTGAGTTTGTGACGTTGTAGGGGGTAATCTCAGGAACTACTAGTCCGATTTCAATAATTCTTTCTGTGTTATATAGCTAATTCGTCGAGAATAGTTATAGGCTATATATCATCACGATAAGACCGACAGGAGCGGAGCACAGATGAAAAATGTTTCAAAATCGGGATGTTTTTCCTTTTGAGATCTTTTTTCTTTTAACGTTGGTAAATCCCTTATGGATACCCACCCTCCCGGGGGAGAGGGTGGGTTATGTCCGACTCGCATGGTCTAAAACCCCACGGTATACCGACCGATCGTAGTGTTGGGGCGGCAAGGGATCGATCTAAGCTATTCCCCTTAGATAGCCGCCCCAACGGTCCGCCCGGCGGAAGGTGGCCACCGGGCTCCTACCTATAGAGAGACAGGTGGGTACACACCAGCTGCCTCCCCTCATCCGCCGGACCTGTGCAATGAGGGGATGAGTCCCCCGACTACATCCCCTCAGGTCCGGCTATGGTGGCAGGAGGAGTTGGGCGAAGCGCCACCTCCTGCTGCCGGTCCTCTGTTGGCGAAGACGGCCACTGAGGGGGTCCGCCTCGCGGGCCCTATTCACCGCCTCCTTTTGCGAGATGACTTCCTCGCAAAAGGAGGCCACTACTCGCCACGCCTGCTCGCTGCCGAGCATGGACGAAACTACGCTCAGTAGCGACAAATTCTACCCCACTACCGCCGCCAGAGTGCGGCGCTCCACCTCCCATGCAACATACTCAGAGAGAGTGTGCTGCGCGGTATCTTTCTCAGCACCGCACTCATGGCAGGCGGCGGTCGGCTCCCTACGAGCGATCCGGTGCAGGTACCACCCAAAACAACCGTGTCCGGTCAGCCCGGAGTCGGCACCTGCACCAGTCTGAACGACAGGGAGCCCCATCTCCTCCCAATCCACTCCCGCAGGACCGGGCGGACGGCTTCGACGATGTACATCCCGAAGCGTGCGTCCGCCAGGTCCTGCATCCACCGCTCTACCGCCTCCTCCTGCAACTCTTGCCTTTTGGCCTCTATTTCCCTGGGAGCCGGAGGCTCCTCACTACGTTTCCTCGCCGCCATGAATTCGTATACGGCGGCGAGAACTCTTGCCCTCCAGCTCCCAAGGAAGGAAGCCGGCGAGCATGAAAGCCGCCGCCGAGGACACCGTCCGGTACGCCTGGATAGCCCTCAGCGCCACCGTGCGCTACACATTGCGAAGCGCGCGTACGGCACAGAGGGCGTCTGCCCAGATCAGTGCCCCATAAGCGGCCATCGCCCGCAGGACTCCTATGTACAGTCGGCGGCATCTGGCCCCCGGCCCCCCAAATATTGGGGAGCAGTCGGCCGAGTGCTGCTGCCACTCTAGTAATTCGTGGCCCGAGTCCTGCGAAGTGGAGCTCGAACCGCCAGCGCCCGTCCACAGTGAGGCCCAAGTACTTCATTTGGGCTCCCACCCTGATCCGGGCGCCCTCCACCATAATGTGGACCCAGGTGGTGGCCCCCGCCGAGGCCCATGGAAGAGTAGGGCCTCAGTCTTCTCGAGGGCCACTCTGAGGCCCAACCTCCTTATGCGCCTGACCACGAGGGTTGTGGCCATCGTGGCCAGGCGCTCCACCTCCCTTCATTCCTCACCCCGGGCTAAGACTAGGCTGTCGTCAGCGTAGCAAATTAGGTGCGCTCCATAAGGGAGCGCGCCGCGGAGCACCCAGTCGTAGCCCATGTTCAACAAGAGCGGCCCCAGGACTGACCCCTGTTGAACCCCCCGCCTTGTAGCCCGATTAATCTGTTAGGGGAAAAGTATGCCCCCACAATGGCGTACTCTCCCCAGACGGCTGCCACGAACCCGACATCCCTCTCTCTTACCGCCAGGGGCGATCCTCGGTCGGCCACGATCGCCGCGGAACCAATCCGATCCCCAGCCCAGTGTGGCTGGGAGGGAACGCAGTGCGGCTTCGCGGCGACCGCGAGCCCGATATCCCACTCCGCCACCGACTGCACAAGCAAATCCTGTGCAGCGGCGGAGTGGTTCAGGTTCGCCTTGAGGAAGTTGCGTATGATGTGGTCCAACAGTGGTCCATAGCAACTTCCTCCTGCCTGGCGGCTGCCACCCTAGGGTCTGTTCCCACGGCTGGGAAGTCCCTACCCTTCACGGTAGGGGGCCTGCAGTTGCGGGTCCCCATCACGTGCCCCGAGGGCTTCCCAGCGTCTGCGTAGACAGCGCAGCGGGCCGCCTCCGCCTTGCACTCGGCCATTTTGTGGCCCACTACGCCGCAGCGGTAACAACCTTCATCTCTGCTGCAGGAGGAGGGGCACAAGGGGCGGGTGTGCCCCAAGCCCATACACTCCACGACGCTCCACCCGACCAGGAGTTTGCCGGCCTCTACAAGCCTCCTGGCCGCCTCCACGGGGAGTGCCATGTGAACTGCACCAAGCCCCCCAATTTCGTCTCACCTCTCCGACCTTAATGGCCTCCGCCTTGCTCCTTTTGAGAACTGATGCGTGTTAGTGTTAGTGTATCTATTCCACGCGAACGAAGTCGCGGGCAGAGGCTAGTCCAATATAATTAGCTTCTTCAATTTTTAGTACTAACCTTATGATTATACGCCTAACTTATTTTCACGAATTAAATTCAGAACGAAACTGAGCTAAACTTGTATATGAAATATATTGTTCAAATTACGGAATCAATTAGTATGTACTTTTATATAAATAATTTACAACTATTTATTCATAATTCTTCAGCTCTTTGAGTTTTCCAGTTTTTCTATTCCTACTTTATTTATCTTAAACTAGCCTCTGCCCGCGACTTCGTTCGCGTGGAATTGTTACATTAGGCTAAAGATAACACGAAGCGGAAGCTCTCAAGAGAATATAAAACCAGGTTTTTAAACATTCTTCATTAGTGCTCCTATTGGTCTTAGCGTGATGATATATAACCTATAACCATTCTCGATAAATGAGCTTTATAACATTGAAAGAATTTTTCAAATCAGACCACTACTTCCAGAGATTACCCCCTACAACGCCACACTGTCACATACAAACTTTACCTCTTTATAATATTAGTATAGATTAAGCTCATCTATAAAAAGTAGTATAAAAACGTAGACAACCCCAAATGTATGTTCAAAACAAGCCATGAGATTTTGTTTTCCGTTTTTATTTTCCTAAGTTTTACCATTTCATTAATTATGAAACAGTATATAATATGAATTCGAAGGCGAAAAAAAAAATTGTATCATAATTTATCTTTCCATGAATTTATTAGGGTGCTTTTCCTTGGACAAAATGTGATTTTCTTAAATGGTTATATCTATCTCTGATCTATGATACTGACTTTTCTACAAAATAATTGATATAAAATCAGATGTACTTATCCCTATACAACCCAAGTAAAGAGAATTTAATGAAGAGATTATTTGTCCCATGAACAGAATGGAAAAACCGGTGTGATTATGGAAATAAGGAGACAGAGATTATCCTGTTCGTTGAATACTGATGATAATTTCGGGTAAATATTTTATACGGAACCATAGGCACGTATACTGGAATAAGAGCAATGAAAAGGTGGAATAATGTTATTCTGCTTTTAGTACTACATTAACGTATCAGAGTCATAAATCTTTTCTTTTTATTCTTACGCTATGATAAAGTTTCTCGTCAAGACAAATTTGTATCGCTTATGTGTGTCACCCGAGAAGCTAAAACGCCTAACCTCATTCATTCAACTATCTAATAGTTTAGTTGTAATGTGATATATAATGTAATACTTATTGTAGTAAATTCATCTAATTTACAACAATACATATATTGGAACATATTTCGTCCAGTAGCACGTTCATAGTATGGAAAGTTATAGTAGACCAAAACGATAACCAATGTAACATATGTCGTGTATTGATATCTTTAATTTTATGCTACATATTAGCAAACTGTTTACGGCACAAGAGACGAAATTTAATTGTGTAAAAACAATTATTTTCGATAATAAATAATTCTTTTTTTTCCGAAATGACTACGCTATTGACCCAGCAAGGTCTTAACAGCTTCACCGGACTACATAAATAATTCTTATAAATATAGCTTGTATTATAATGGGCAGAGCGTTGTTAAATTCACACTTCATAAAATATAAATAAATTATTATAAAGAGTTTATTAATAACGTATTTCGAACTTTGCTAGAATTTGTACAGTTATTCAAGTAAACGTATTGTCACAATTTAATTTTAAACAGAGAAATAGTTTTTAATCATAAAGATCTTGCAAATGTAAATTATAATTTCTTGACATTTTTTGGGATAAAAATTATTTTATCCAATTATTATTAAAACTTATATCAGAAGTTAAGTCTGTCACGATTAAATGTGAGCCAGTAAATTGCGTAAAAATGGATTAACTTGGCAACCACCAGCTGCAAACGCCGAAATGGCCCCTTAACGAAAATTGCTTTGTCCCAGAGAACGCAGGCTACATAAGACATTTTTGTGCAGAAGGTAAAACCAAGATGCTATTATGTTAACGTAGATTTCCAAGTGAATTGAGTTTATAACGTAAACAAGAAAAGCGAAGCTTTTCTGTATACTATATGAAGCACACCGTCTTTTTAGTTCAATAGGTTAAAAAAACGGCCAAGTAATGAATGTTATGAATATAAAAAAATGCATTCAAAAATAGGGGTATGTGCTCAAAGGCTGAGATATCTGAAATTCTATGTTTTTTTATGTGAGAAGACAAACAGTTTATATAATTCGGAACAAAGGTCCCAACTACCATCAACAAGCTATTTGTGTACAGTTAAAATAAATATTAATCCCTCTTTTTTTTTATGGCAAGGCAAAGTGACTGCACTATGCCTGTTGGTAAGCATAGTACAATCCAAAAATAATAGCGACCACCGATTGACACCCTGTCCATCGCCGGTCGCCACTATCATGCCGGCCCTCTCTTCTGATACAAAATAAGACTATAAGATACGCAGTGCAAAAGGAAGGGGGAAGTGTTATACGCTGCAAATTACACGACTGTACTGAATACCCCACTTTAATAAAGACGACCGCGAAACATATTTTCAGATTCTACCGACGAAATATCGATAGTGAACAAACAGTACCTCTCTGGCTATTCAAAAAAAGCGTGTGAGCAGCCACGCTCGCGTATCCATAGATCATTACATCGTGGTCAGGCGGCAAATTTCGCTCTCGCATTAGTATGCCGCGAACCCCCTCGGCAGCAATTCAATCCTAGGTTCTCTATCAATTAACTCAATCTTAGGAAAGTTTTCATGTAATAGCTCATCGCCATAACACAGATTACCCCCACATATGTGCATAATAAATAACTCTACCATACTATGAATACTTTCGTTATGTTTTAAAATACTTGCCGCATTGGGGTTCAATCCCTGTGTCAAGAGGAACTCTGCCGACATACACTTAACACATTGTTGACCGCCAATTTTGATGAGTATTTGTCTCATCTCACCGTTATTGTTTGTTATTTAACTGTTTGTGATAAGAAAATCGCATCATGAATTAACTCGTAAGCGGTAAATAATATGTTGAGTAATAATATAAGTACACACCGATTCAGATAATTTATTTGTGAATCACCCAAATAATTATCTTGCGTGTCTTTTGTACTCATAACTTTCAAATACTTTACAGTTGAAACTTTAAACCATTGCCGTGCACTGAAAATATTATAATACGAATTTCAGTATGGAAATTAATAAGTCATTACTAAATATTATACGAGTAGTTGTGTGTATATCGATTCTAATCACACATAGGAACATGACATACTAGATTCTTTTTACCTATGACAGAGTGCGGCGTTATCTCCAACTTGTTCTCGCTTCTTCAAATATATTAAACCCCTCCATGCCTTTGTACGTTGTTCTCGCAGAACTTCCCCTTTAATTGCTTGAATCCGGTTTCGTCTCAAAACCTTTTAAGAATTTATTCCCTCTAACCTCTCTTCACTATTTGAAATCTCTGCTTAATGGTTAAACTAGAAGTAACGGGTTCCACTTGAGTGACTCTATACGTATGCGGGCTAGGCTTGAGAACGACATGCATATTCAAAGAGCCGGTATCAAACCAAGTGCCTCACGTTACTGGGTTAGGTTAAGCCGGCTGTGAGAACTGTAATAATGAGATGGTAACTCATGGCCGTATAATTTTTAGATTAACATTGCGAAACTTTAAAATTGTTATGATACGGTAGGCCCTAGTATTACCAAGAGATTTTTTTCTAAATTTATATGGAAAATTACAAGGAATATAATTCTTCCAGATAAAAAAACAATACATTTTGTAGTTTATATCTAACTACTTCTGGTACGTAAATTATAATGTTGCAAATATATACTGTACTTGCTCGTGGCTCTGCCCGCTTTAATGTAGATTTGATCTACCCTGGGAACTAGCACATTCTTTCTGAAAGAAACGTACCCTATAATACTATTATGTACCCCTGACAATATGTATATAAAACTTCATGATGATCTGTTGAGTACTTCAGACACAAAAGCGTGACAAACAAACACACTTTCGCGTTTATACAATCTTGGTTAGGAATTTTAAGTTTTCTTATCAGATATACAATTTTAAGTGTTACGAATATCAGTATTACATAATTACTGTCTAAATCAGTGTTTCCCAAACTTTTTAGCCCATGCCCCACCTTAACATTTCTAAAATTTGTATGCCGCCCTCCATACATAATTTTTACCTTTAAAAATTGTTTTGTTCCTTTAAGAAATATAAATGATAAGTTTTTGGGACAGATCACTATGAAATTTTTATCAAAACATCGTGAGTAAAATTTCATAACATATAATGAAAAACTTATTTGACTTGACGACTCTAATTACTCAGTTGATATTTGGGTAACGTCAAACGAAATTATACCTAATAATTATTAACAGCATTTTTTTAAGAATCTACCTTTTTTGTTATATTTTTCACCGATATGCTAGGGGCATTGCATTGAAATAACCCAAAATAGGTTAATATTGTGTCGATTTTTAAATTACCCCCCTTAACTATCAAATTGCCCCTTTGTGCGGCATGGACCCCACGTTGGGAAATACTGCTCTAAATGATACTGGACTAACAAAGAGAGCAAATTAAATTAGCTTTGCTAGCTAAAAAATACTATATTTTAGATTAATTGACTATCTGACCATTTGATTTATATATCAGCTTGAAAATTAGCACACTTCCATGGTTTTTTCATAAGGTTTTTTTTATAGTGTATATTTATTTTATTAAAACACATTGTTATGCTATAGTTTCATTATTCATTAGGTTTTTTATAAAAATGTAAAATATAACGTTAGGGGTGGATGATACTGCGGTATATAAATTATTATATCCTGCCAGACGATACGAACAAAATCTAATAATGTCATAAATCAATTGATAAAATACACAGGCTGTATAAACTACTTTGATAAATATAAATGAATAATATAGAGTAAATAGGCTCCCTCTTGCACAAACCGAGGACTATAATTCAATAGGTCGTCGTAATAAAAGGCACTTTTACCATACGTGTATTGCACATAAAATACACGGTTCATAATTGCTACCAAGGAAAACATTTCCGAGATTACGGATAGAGCTTTTGATGATTTAACGGCACAACAGAGTTCCGTTCCTATTGTAACTCTTTTACATTATGATTCATGTGTTAAGGAACCAGCGTTAAATAATGTACTGAACCGAGTTATCGTTTTAAAATGTGATTTTAAAAACAACTTCTATTAAGAGGTATTTTGTGTCAACCTCCGTCATCTACTGTCTGTTTAAAAATGACAAATAAGGTTGTTATTAAATAGTATATAATATAATCTATCTATATTATTAATACCTTTAAATGAGCAATTCTTGTATATTTTTATCGAAATTTGAAACTTAGTATGTAAGTGGTTTCAGGGATCATAAATCGATCTAGAAAGATTTCATTCATAGAAAACATTTTTATCTGAGTTTTCAGTCAATGAGAAATATAGGTACAATATAAAGGGTAAATTTCGCCGCCGCCGTCAGAACGAAAATAGCTCAGATAGAAATTAGCTGCTTCGAAAATCTGTATAACCCCAGTTTGACTCCGAGTAACAGCAAAAGAGATATCTTTTTTTATAGAAAATACTAATTTCATGTGGCAAACCTAACAGTTTATTTTAATTTAAAATGTTTCTTAAGCTAGGCTCGGTCATCCAGGTACTAGTAATAGTTGTATCAAAATGAAAAAAAAACATGAATTATGTTATTAGGTATTTTAAAATGAAATATAATTAATCGTGACTTGAATTTGGAAAACAGGCAGATTGTTCAAGGTTTTGTTCGTTCTAGTTAATTTACCGTATTTTGCTATAGCTGAGTTGAAATACTCGATGATAATAGAAATATCGTAGAAATAATCACGATTTACTATCAACCATTCTAAGTCCAAAACAGAAAAGATGTATGACCACAAGATTTACTACTAACATATTCTAAAAAAAATTGAAGTTTCTAAAATAATGTAAGGAAAATGTAGTGTATTATAAATAACTAGCGGTGCCCGCAAATTCGTCCGCTTGAAACTTTATGTTAAAAACAGTGATTAATAAAAACATCTTGTATTAAGTCTATATTATCTACTTTTCTATCGTACTTAGCCGCGTCATCATTAAAATTACAATAACTTTTGATAGAGAAGACCGATTTTAATGAAACAAAAACAAACTTATTTTCAAAGATATGCTTTATGATTTTGTTTGTGTGGTTTTATTATGAACCTAGTCTTTTTAGGAGTGATGCGTGTTCATACAAACACACAGATAGACAGACAGATAGATATTTCTAAAAATGATTGAAATGTATTTTATTACATATTCCTAGACACTAACAATATTTTTTATATAATCGAAAAGTACTGACACGTTAGATTTGCATTCTTATATGTATACCAACGGTCCCTGCGGACGTTGTCCTACTTTGATAATTAAAAAAAAAACAAAAAGCCAACCGTAAAGCTACATACACGGCCCAATTTTGAATCTAAACCATTCTCAGATCCACTGGAACACGTACACAAAATTTCATCAAAATCGGTCCAGCCGTTTAGGAGGAGTTCAGTGACATATACACGTACAGAAGAAGTTTATATATAAAGACGTATATATTATTATATGTATAGATAGATGTAATAGAACATTTGTAGTTTTGTTTGTTTATTCATCTTTTTCCCTATATTATACGATACAAGATAAATAAATATTCATTTGTTAATAAACTACATCGTCTGTGCCGTTTAATTTCTCAATTGTTTTACAATAACTCTAAGGGATTAGGTAGAGTTTTCGACAGAAGCTCACAGGCGACTTGACTTTTTCCGACACTTCCAACAATTAGCGTTATATTTCAATAAAATTACAAAAATGTCTTGACAAATTATAGACATATACCTTCCTCGTGAATAACTCTATCTATTCATGAAAACATAATGAAAATTCGCTCAGAAGTTTTTTATTGCGAACAGACAGACGCGGTGGAGGATTTTGTCATATAATATATTGTGATATAACATGAACATAATTATCTGTCTGTGTATGTCTCAATTTAACAAACATGTCATAACCGACCTATTTCAAATGATATAGACGAGCAATACATACAATACCTTAAATAATAGATCATAAAGATATACACTTGTACAATTTTTTTTTTTGGAAACCAATCTTTCGGGTTATTACTGCCATTGTCGCGTAGTTAATAATATTACAAGCGTTATGTAATTATGTCAATATTCTAACAAGATGGTGGCGCCCTTGTTAGAAACTTCCAGTTTATGTGGCATCTCAGAATGTCATGCTCCGTGGTATTATTTTCCATTCTCTTCACTTATGCACAATAAACTTACTTATGCATAATAACTTAATATTACGTAAAACACCGCCAAGTTTACAAAATATAGAGTCAAATAACACCAGATTATGAATAAAATATAAAATTCACCGCATGACTGACTAAAATCCCGCCAAAACTTGTAGAGTAATTGTAATATGAATAATTCACAAATTTAGTAATACAAAACATAAAAAATAATTAAATTAATAAATGTTCATTCACAACCGACTTTAATGTTGATGTACAAGACGTTTATTCGCTTCCGAAGTTTATAATAATTATCAATAATCTGTTTAGAAAGCGCAAATACAAGTAAAAATATGATGACGAGATAAAGATAACTACTGTGTAATAATTACTTATGCAGTTACAGGTACATTATACATAAATTTACATCTCTATAATTTGCTTAACCCCTTGACTATCCAAAACCTTAGCGGTACTATTACAAAAAAGTTAAATACGCATTAAATACTAGCTTTAAAAAGGTTTCGTACTAAACACACCGCGCTCGCCCGAGGCAAGATCGCGTTATCTTTTTTTCGCAAGTCTAACCTAACCTAACCGAAGCGAGACAAAACAGCAAGAAAGCGAGCATTCAGCGACGGCGGTGGATTTAAAACGTAACCTTTTTAAAAGCAAATAATCAATACGTATGTAGCTTCTTTGTAATATTACGGTAAGCATTTAAACTCCACACAAAAGAATGGAGCCATTATGTGATGTATTGTTCAACAAACGGTTGGTAGCATACATTTTGAATAAATCACGGTTTTTATTACTAAATTTAAAAAACCTGAACGATAACAAATTATTTAAAGTAAGATTATAATTTTAAAAAGTTTACTCGAAATTTTAAATTATATTCCGTCATTTTGAAAGCTGGATATTTAAAAATCAGGCGAAGGATTAAAAAACAAACCCATAAAATATTTCATTCAACAATCGAATGATGTCATAATGGTCTTACTTTAGTTCCTTTTTTTTTTCGAAATGTCTACGTTATTGACCCAGCAAGGTCTTAACAGCTTCACTGGACTACTAAGGCGAGCGCTTAAGGCACTCAGCCGATTTCATTATGGCAACCAGCTCAAGGGTGCACGGCACACCTCGGCTTGGATGTTGTCTGTTGCATGCAAAATCGCGACCTATCTCAGCTAACCTAGCTAACTATTCATATGTGTATGAGTTGTTGAAACGTATATGTGTACCAAGCATACACGCCTCAACAACTCCTCCATATATTTATTATCGGAAAATTGAGAGTTTTTCAGTTCGATAAGGGAAAAAAGCAAACCCTTCCACTTTCATGTGTAAGCGTGTAGGCGTGCACGTGTGTGGGGGTGATCGTGTAATGTTGTAACAGTGATGTATATTTGTGTGTCACCGTATCGCGCAAGCAACGCACTCAAGGACTCCCTACCGAGGGATCAAACCTAGGCTTGAGCCGCTGCCGTGGGAAGCCTAATCGGGTACTTTAGTTCCTACTTAGTCGTCATATAACCAGTATAATTATCGAAATATGTAGCACAATGACCAAGTTATACGGCAAAAGAGATGTCATGTAAAATGATACGGCGAAATATTTAGTAAGAAGATAAACTAATTCATAATTTAAGCACGTATATTAATTACTATGCGCGTATTTGTCAAAATACTGTAGCAACGTTGCCTAATATAATAATACCTCTTAAGCCTAAGACTTGACTTAAACATTACAAAACTCTATATGACAGCTAGAACTTTGCTAAATCTATAACAATATTATAAAGACGGTTGTCTCTCAGTAACCGTAAATAAAATGTCCGGAACTACTGACCTAATTCTGCAATATTTTTCGCTAATAAGAATTTATATAACCCTCGAGCGATAGAGGTGATATTGTTAAACAATTTTGTACTGTAACAAACTGGTGACCGTAAATTTTTTTCTTGTAAATTGTTTTATTTAATTTTTTTATGTCATAGGAGGCAAGCAAAAAGGTGGGTCATTTCATTTTAAGTGATCACCACCATCCTTAGATACCAGCATAACCAGAGGAGTCGCCAGTGCCTTCCCAGCCTGTGTTGGTGGGGAAGAGGGGATGCGGAATGGAACAAGAGGGAAGGGAGAGGGAGGGAGGTGGGAGCTCTCACTGACCGTACGAATCGCAACAATGCAAGTGCTGTTACTTCACGAGTCCGATTCGTGCCGCCGTGCGAGTCAGACGTGCGCTCCGCTGCCTTCAAAAACCGTTATTTTTTCTCGAAGTTTTCGCGAGTGCGTTTCTTCGGCCCGACTATGTCTCCGTGATTCGTGTTTCGTGGCGCGTACGCGTTAGTTTTTGAAGGCTCGTCGCGATTCTGTCCGACTCATAAAAGAACGGGATATCAATTGTAGGCGCTCCAATTTGAGCGCAACAAACTGCACTTTTCAGCTGCATAAAGTCCAGTCGTCTGGCCAACCTGCGGATACCTCACGGTGCGAACGAAGTGGGTTGGAGCGCCCTGCCCGCTCGCCGTAGGCCCCGCGGCCTACTGCAAAGTTAGACGGGCCTAGGTAGCAAGGCCTTGGCGAGGTCGCCTAGTCTAGTCCAGGTGTCGCGAATTACTGTATAGTCAGGAACGACCGTATCACCCGCGGGGGTGGCACCTTAATCTATTTTAGGCGTTCGTTGTACTGCATGCCGATAGATCTGCCCGCGCTAACTCATATGGAAGTGTCAGTGTGTCGCGTAGGTATGTCAGGCCACTCTGATATTATACTTGTCTCCGCGTACCTATCACCAAAGAAAGAATTACTTAAATCCGATTTACAGGCGTTGTTTAACTTAGGTGACTCAGTTATTATAGCGGGGGACCTCAATAGCGGAAACGTCATCTGGAACAGTCCGTGTACCTCTCGTAATGGGAAGATACTCGACGAATTAGGTGAGGCTCTCGCCTTTGACGTCATAGCCCCTCCGGAACCCACGCACTATCAAGATCACTGCCGACCGTCAGTTTTAGACGTAGCGTTATTAAAAAATGTCGCGCTTCCTGTACGACTCATATCAGTCATACACGAACTCGACTCAAATCATCGCCCGGTTGTATTACAGTTAGGTCAGAATTCAGATTTCAGTCCGTCGCCGGTCAGAGTGGCCGATTACGCGAAACTCCGTGAATATTTTAAAAATAATCCGTCGTCTAGCAGTTTAGACAGAATTCCGAACGTGTTGGTGTCTAAAGCCGACGCGGATTCGGCCATCGATTCCCTGGTTGATTATCTCCCGACCGCCGTCAGGGAGACCTCGAAAGAGGTACAAGCGGCGAATGAACGCCGTTTTGTACTCCCTGACGACGTGAGAGCATTGATCACGGTAGAGAACGCCGCGACTCGAGCTCACGACGCTTACCCGTCTGCAGGGAACCGCGAACGCTTACGTTTCTAGCGGAAAGCAGTTAAGTCTCATATTTCTGAAATCGGGGTGACAGGTGGGACAGGTTTCTGGAGGATCTCCAGCCGTCTCACCTGTCATTTTGAACCCTCACGCGAAAGTTTAAGTCAGATACGGTCATTCCAATGCCCCCTCTCGATAGAGGCCCCGGGGTGCCTCCCGCGTTCGATAACACTGATAAAACAGAATGTTTCGCCGCGAGTTTAGAGAAACAGTGTTCGCCAAACATTGATAACACTGACCCTTCCAATATCGAGTCAATAGAATCAGCCCTAGAGCGTACACTCGCGTTTCCTCCGGTGGATACCCTAACCTCGATCACATTTGATGAAGTTTCGGCCGCCATCAAGCGTCTCAAGCCTAGGAAGTCCCCAGGTCCCGATGGGATCAGGAACGAGGTTCTGAAGCTCCTTCCTGACCGCATCATAACTCTGTTGGTTTGCATCTTCAAAGCGGCCATGTCCCAGGGTCATTTTCCAGCTGTCTGGAAGAAGGCCGTAATGATAGGAATTCACAAGCCCGGCGAGAAAACTACGCTTCCCAATAGCTATCGCCCCATCAGTTTGTAAGATACCTTAAGGAAACTTTACGAGCGGCTCCTTCTGAACCATCTCCAGGTAACGATTACCGACCGTAGTTTAATACCGCCTGAGTAGTTTGGATTTCGCGCCAAACATTTTTGCACAGATCAAGTACTCCGCCTCACGGAGTACATTTTTTCTAATTTCAATAAAGATCCGCGTCCGAATCCGGATCCGCCCGTGAAAAACACTAATCTGAAACGTACAATAGCAGTCTTTTTCGATGTCGCCAAGGCCTTCGACAAGGTCTGGCACCAAAGGCTTGTATACAAACTGAGTCAAGCCGGTATACCGGATAGGTTAGTTCACATCATCCGTGATTATCTCTCCGATAGAACCTTCCGTTTTAGAGTAAACAACGAACTTTCATCGCCCCGTCCGATACGCTCAGGTGTGCCACAAGGCTTAATACTCCTTTTTTTTCGAACTGACTATGCTATTGACCCCGCAAGGTCTTAACAGCTTCGCCGGACTACTAAGGCGAGCGCTTAAGGCACTCAGCCGATTTTATTTTGGCAACCAGCTCAAGGGTGCACTGCAAACCTTAGCTTGGCTGTTTCCTGTTGCATGCAAAATCGCGACCTATCTTAGCTAACCTAGCTAACTATTCATATATGTATGAGTTATTGAAACGTATATGTGTACCAAGCATACACGCCTCATCAACTCCTCCATATATTTATTATCAGAAAATTGAGAGTTTTTCAGTTCGATAAGGAAAAAAAAGTAAACCCTTCCACTTTCATGTGTAAGCATGTAGCGTGCACGTGTGTGGGGGTGATCGTGTAGTGTTGTAGCGGTGGGCTTAATACTCGCGCCCACCCTCTTCAACCTGTTCACCAGCGACCTACCTAAGCTCCCGGGAGTTGAGGAAGGTTGTTATGCTGATGATATAGTCATCTACGCTTCTGGCTGGCGACCGGATCACCTCAGGAATCGCTTCCAAAGAGCCGTTAGCACACTCGGTGATTGGTTTCTTCGATGGCGTATAGCAATCAACCCCGTAAAGAGTGCCGCGATACTCTTCGATCCTAGGACACGCGATAACAATTTAAAGCCCATAAGGCTATACAAAACCGAGATACCTTGGACAACCTAGGTCAAGTATCTCGGCGTCACATTAGACAGACATGTAACATTCGATGCTCATGCCAAGAGAGTGCGAAACAAAGCCGCTATGGTTTTGGGTTGCCTCCATTATTTACTCTGTCAGAAGAGCAAATTGTCCTTCAGCCATAAGCTCACATTATATAAGACCTGTATCCGCCCGATAATGACGTATAGTTGTCCGGTCTTCGCCCACGCGAATAATTTTGAAAAGCTTCAGATTCCGCAGACCCGGGTTCTGCGTAAAATCACCGGTGCCCCTTGGTACGTCCGGAAGGTGGATCTCCACAGAGACCTGGAGATGCTGTCCATGTGGGCGTATATAAAATCACTTACGAGTAGTTATTTCGAGCGAACTGCGAATCATTCCAGTCCGTTAGCGGTATCCGCCGCAAACTACAACCCGTACCCAACGCTGGGCGATATAGAAGACGTCCACGACACATTTTTACCGACCCTCCTGATGATATCACGTCAGCGAACGATCAGTACCAGCCTGTCCCTCGAAACAGAGCGTGCTCACGCCCACGCCCGCGTAACCACAGATCGTGCCGCCGTGGTCTGGGGGTTAACTTCGCTCCCGTACACCCGATTAGGCCTCCCACGGCACCGGCTCAAGCCTAGGTTCGATCCCTCGGTAGGGAGCCCTTGAGTGCGTTGCTTGCGCGATACGATGACACACCAATATACATCACTGCTACAACACTACACGATCTCCCTCACACACGTGCACGCCTACACGCTACACATTTTGGTGGAAGGGTTTACTTTTTTTCCCTTATCGAACTGAAAAAACTCTCAATTTTCCGATAAAAAATATATGGAGGAGTTATTGAGGCGTATATGCTTGGTACACATATACGTTTCAACAACTCAAACATATATGAATAGTTAGCTAGGTTAGCTAAGATAGGTCGCGATTTTGCATGCAACGGGCAACAGCCAAGCCGAGGTGTGCCGTGCACCCTTGAGCTGGTTGCTAATATAAAATCGGCTGAGTACCTTAAGCGCTCGCCTTAGTAGTCCGGTGAAGCTGTAAAGGCCAAAAAATTCAAGCCAATAGCGTAGTCAATTCGAGAAAAAAAACTGTTACTTCACGTCGGTTTTCTGTGAGAGAGTGGTACTGCCCCGGACGAACCGACCTATTCATGCTGAAACCAGTTATAGCATCAGCGTGGTTCTACCATTCATGGAAAATACTTATTTTATAGTGGACCCAGTACTTTAACAATGATGCGTATTCATAAAACAAAAAGACAGATAGACAGACAGACACTTCTAAAAATAATTTAAATGTAATTAATCGTAAACGTTTTTTTTTACACACAAATTTTTTTTTACGAAAATCGAAAAAGTAAATACACTTTAGATTTAGATTCTTTTTATGTCTGTAGCTAATGTAGGTGGTAGAGTCAAGCTGATGTTATTATTGGTTTCAACATAAATGGGTCGGCTTGACCGGGGTAGTACCACCCTCTCACAGAAAGCCGACGTGAAGTAACAGTGCCTGCATTGTTGCGTTTCTTTCAGTCAGTAAAAGCGCCGGAGACCCACCTACACTTCCTTTCTTCTTCCTTCTTCCCTTCCCCTCCAACAAAGGCTAGCAACGTACTAGCGACTCCCCTGGTGCTGCAAGTGTCTATGGACGGTGGTGATCACTTGACATCAGGTGACCTATCTCTTCGTTTGCCTCCTATGATATAAAAAAAGATAATACTTTTGAATAATAGGAGTACATGTTATCTCAAAATACGTTAAATTTTGCTTACAACTACTGATTATTCTGATGAATCAACAATAAAAATATAAACATTAAACGCCGTTTCATTTTCAGGTCAACGTCAATTAGTTCAATTTTCGTTTGTAGTCAGAACATGCTGGCTACAGATAATTTATTTTTATTTTAGATTACCGAGTATCTTTGCAGCGTATCCCTACTAGGAGAGATAAACAAATGTGACCCCATTTTTCTCTATCCGTCTCAACCGACCCTTTTCATATTATTCAGACACCATTTAAGAAATATATCTAGAATATATTAAAATTACTTTTACTGGGATATAAAGTAATTTATCTTGTAATAATTATTTTGAATTTATTAATTTGGTTCGTATAAGTACATTAGGTAGATATTAGTAATTACATAGTATGTTACTTACATTATTATCTGTAACTTGTATACGTTGATATTATAATTATTAAAAAACTTTCCGTGTAACAATTTTAGATACTAATATAATATCTTATTACATTTCAAAAATACTCAATTTTCTTACTATGTTTAAATTATATAAATGAAAATTGGAATTCTAAGAAGTCTTATATAAAATTTATAACAGAAATCTAATATGTTACGTGTTAATATGCAACAATTTTTTTTTAAATAAAATGATCAATAACTTGTTTGTATATTGGTAATACATAAGGCAACAACCAACGTATTTAATTGCCTTTCTAATAAAGTTCTAGTTATTAATAAAATCATTCCTTCCGAGTAACTATAACTGTCACAGCTGTCCAAGCTTAATTCTGGTTGAAAATTAAACGGCTCGCTAGAACACGTTAAATTATTGTGCACAGAGAACTAACTAAACGAGATTAAAACTTACTGGGGAGTGTAACTCTGTGTATATTTTTATATGCCATATGATCAATACATATTTAAAAAAATTAAGTGACTTTTATTTGTCCAGGCAAATGTCTAAAATCGCTAAAAAGATTTTAATGAAACTTTTACGGGAAGATAGAGGGAACTTTTCAGATCATTATCTAGAGTATGTTTTCACACAGAAGCTAAGCATTAATGGCAAATTATAACTGTGCTAATTAAAAAACAAAGTAAGTCTTAATTATATCACAATAAATAAAATATAATATAAAATAATGCGAAAAAAAAACCGAAAAGTAATTTCATACTTTGAAATGCTTTAAGAACTGACACTGTTCTAGTGTAGGAGGTAAATTAATGATATAACGGCTTGAATCTAGTTTTCATGAGAGTTAAAGCACTTTTAATTTTTTTTTTGGTTACCCATCTTTCAGATTATTACTGCCTTTGACTTGTACTTAATAATATTACAAGGGTGGTGTGATTATTTCAATATTCTAACAAGACGGTGGCTCCCTTGTTAGAATCTACCAGGGAGTTTTTGTGGCATCTCAGAATTTCATCATTCGTGGTATTATTTTCCATTCACTTTACTTATGCACAGTGAACTAACTTTATTACGTAAAACACCACCACATTTACAAAATATAGAGTCAAATAGCACAAGATTATGAATAACGTATAAAATCCACTACATGACAGGCTAAAATCACGCCAAAAACTCTCTTTTTATAAATTTACTCGACTGTTACTGTGTGACATGACAGAAAATACATACAACTTAAGACAAACGGTAACTAGGGAGAAATGGACGTTCGACAAATTCGGCCTATGTAAACTCAATACCTCATGTTAACAAAGTATTACCTAAACTAACTACTAAGAGATTCTCAACTGAGATAGCAATTGTTTAACTTGATCAAATAGATATTTTTATACGAATTTGTACAAGTGAATGTTATTACTTATAAGAGCTGGGATATATGTTTCTACAACTTTACTGGACATGTCCCGCGAAACATGTGAACGAGATGCCAATTATCCTATTTAACTATGTAACAAAGGTTTTTGTTAGGTGGAATGTATGCACTATTTGATTTTCGTTAATGTGTACAATTTTTGGACTCATTGCCGAAGTTTATTTATCAAAATCTGAATAGACATTCACCAATCTAGACTAAAGTCACTTCGACTTAAAATTACCACATACATAACTAAATAAATTTTATTACATTTTTTGGTAATAACTTGCTAAAATAACATAAAAATTTAAAATCTTTTAGACAAAATTCTGTATTTGAACCGGCTTTGATAGTTAAGTCATGTTTTGTTAACCAAGTCCATTATTTTAAGAGCTAATTTCCCGTAAATCAGTGCAGTAACAGTTATTCCCTATCTGTTATTCTCTGTTAAAAATATTTTCATCTTGTCACTTTTGGTCCCTAAAATATAATTGGATTCTACTTACATTATAATCAATTATAAATGTTCTACCTTTTTTTTTGAAATATCTACGCTGTCTTGACCCAGCAAGGTCTTAACTGATTCACCGGACCACTAAGGCGAGCGCTTAAGGCACTCAGCCGATTGAATGTTCTACCTAATTAGACTATATAAAACCCTAATGTTTTTCTGTTTTTTTTTTTATATCATGGAAACAGATGGGTCACATGATGTTAAGTTATCACCACCATCCATAGACACTTGCAACAATAGGGGAGTCGCAAGAGCGTTGCTAGCCTTTGTTAAGGGCGAGAGGGTCATTCGCTTTGTCAATCAAATTATTTAAAGTAATAACAAAGGAATAGTATATTTATTTTATTTATAAGATATCTATATTTCTGCTAATAATACATTATACAAGTACACCGAGAAATAGTAATTCTTCGTAATGGATATGTAAATTAATCGTCTAGACCAGCTATACTCAACCTGCGGCTCGGGTCTTTGTAGTTGGGCCACCCGGTTATACATTATTTTCAATTGTTTTAAATCTAGCGCCCATCAGAAAAACCACGTTGAGTAAATTAAATAGAACCCGACCGTAATGCGTTCCTTACGATATAAGAGTTATATCAAGCTTGTTTTATTGGACAATCATTTTTCACTACATTAATACGTTGTTAATTTGAGATATTTTTTTAATATACCTATGTGTGAAACGTGTTTGTGGCCCGTTTAAAAAAAGATTGAGTACCACTGGTCTAGACCGTCTACGAAGCCGACACTCACATGAAACTGAAATGATGTAACGTAATAAAATTATCTATATAATTATTGTCACTGAGAACATTATATCTATCTAATATCTATGTAAAAATTCTTGTATTTTTAATTAATATGAGATATATAAACACGTATTATAATCCTAGTTATTTTGTGTTACTACCTAAAATATGTATTTTGATGTATTTTACATATATTTTGTTGAATTGTTATTCTAAACTTGAGCTATTATTCTTAGACAGCTGTTTTATTCATATCTAAATTATTACCATGCAATATAGGTTAAGCAAAATAAACATGTATGTAGTACAGTACCTGGGCGACCGAGGCTAGCTCGGTTTATTAAAAAACATTTTTAAATGAACATAAATTACAAAGTTTGTCTTAGTAAAATATCATTTTTTATAAAAAATATATATATACTCGGATTAGAACTGGTGTTACACGGATTTTTGAAGCAACCAATTTCCACCTGAGCTATTTTTGTTTTGACGGCGACGGCGACATTTAACTTCATATTCTAGCTATATATATTTATTGCCTGAAATCTCAGTTAAAAAAGTTTTCTATGAATAATATCTAGCTAGATCGATTTATCGCCTCCAAAACTACCTACATACTAAGTTTCACGGAACTAGATGACGCCGTTTCCGAAACCCTGAACATATACAAATATAAAAATATACAAGAATTGCTCGTTTAGAGGTATTAGATAGATATATTGATAAAAAAACTCTATTCGCATATTACAGTAAAATTTTGTTAATTTTGTGCACCTTCGTAAGATATAAAATCTTCATATGTTTTTTCTACCATCAATTCATTTTGAAAAAGAAGGACTTCTAGGAAAGTGTTCTTTCAATTTTTCAATTTCAAAGGCTATTCTAACATTATTTAAGATGAACTGCGTGTACTTTTCTCCGTAGGAAATACTCGTAATATATTGATGAAAAATTCTGGTTAAGAAATACTGTACTATGCTATTTGTATTTCAAGTATTTTACCGTTGTATATATGAATACACATAAATAATGTTCCCAAATTCTCAATATCATATAAGACGTACGAAGTTATATTTGTATCTAATTAAGGATAATTTGCCGTTATCTTCTTTGAATCACTATTAAAGTCACGTACATGTCCCTTCTGACTCGCTGATTGGAGCGCCAATAGTAAGTTGACTGTTCATCCCGTTTCGCAAAATAGCATTTACATGAAAAGTTAGCAAACAGCCCTTGTTTCAGACGCATCGAAGCTTAATCGTGACTTATCAGTATAAACTTTGAATCCTCCGTTGCGACAGTTTGGAGGTGTTGTTGAGTTACTTGTTTAATTCGCCAAAAGTTATGTTATACATTTGACGTTTTGTTTATAAAATGAGAACATATTTATATGAGCAAATAAGATTGGGTATGTTATGATATGATACCCTTGTTTAGTTATTCAGTACATTTTTTGGGTATATTCAAGATTGGCTTGGTTGGAGTTTTTGGCGGGATTTTAGTCTGTCATATAGTGGATTTAATATTTTGTTCATAATCTTGTGTTATTGGACTCTATATTTTGTAAATTTGGTGGTGTTTTACGTAATATAGTTAGTTAATTGTGCATAAGTGAAGTGAATGGAAAATAATACCATGGAGTATGAAATTCTGAGATGCCACAAAAACTCCCTGGAAGGTTCTAACAAGGGATCCAGCATCTTATTAGAATATTGACTCACACGACGCTTAATATTGAAGTGATTGCAAGACGCTTGTAATATTATTGACTACGCGACAATGGCAGTAATAATCTGAAAAATTGATTGCCAAAAATAAAGTTAAAAAAAAAAGATTGGGTTGAAGAGTACATTAATATAATATGAAAAATGGACAAATAGTTGTTTTGAATATGTTACTTTTCGAAGTTATACTTCTTTTGGCGCGTTAAGGATGATGCGTGCGCACACCGTCACGACAAAGCGACACCCTGAAGTTATTACGATGTGCGCGCTAACCGTCACGAAAAACCGTACACCCTAAAGTTAGCTATTGTCAACATTTTGTTTCTTTGTGTTTGTTGTTTGTATTTCTTTATATTAAAGCTTTAAATATATAAAATACCTTTTTTTCTAGTGTTAGTGTCGTTTTTTCCATAAAGGTAGAAGAAGGGGAAAGATAAACTTTTTGAAAATATGTTATTATATAATTTATAACGCGTGTACATAAGTACACACATACAGTTTTTTTCGTCTGGAATTGGTTGTTGTTTACCACATTTGCCTATAAATAAACTTATGAATTTATCTTTTGAATGTGTGCCTGAAAAAGTTAAATAATAAAAATATATTAGTAATTATAACGTTACAAATAAGACTACTGAACCTAAAATTACAGTAATTTAAATCATCAACGTACTAAGCTAACGATACCTAAAGATTATCTACTAAGAATGATAAATTAAAGGAAGACAATAGTCAAATTGCAGTAAAGAGCAAATGATAGATTCAAATAGGGGAATCTAAATTCATTGAATATTCGAACCTCCAACGCAAATCGAGAGCGGTTTGCCGCATATAAATTAGGCTTGCTTTACGTACATCCTGACTTTAATGAATTAAGAGATGCTATATATTAAATAATAAAGCGATATATAAACACAGCCTAAACAAATTTACACACAAAGCCCTTAATTAGGGTATTTTCTGTACTATATTGGTATACCAGAAACTTACGCAAGGATTTAACCCAAGTACCTAGACCCTATCCTTTGTTTACAAATTTTGGCGATCAAATGTAAAGCAAATAAACTTATTTGATAGTACAATAAACCTATAACTCACTTGGATAGAATAAATAAAATCATTTTGTTTCGTAACATAAAACAATATTTAAAGAGATAAACGAAGATAAATATTCATCGACCGCAAATTACAGTCCTCATTTAAACGCGATATACTATCACAAATTCACACCAAAGAAATCAATCACTGTTTATACAAAGACTAGCCCCTGCCCGCGACTTCGTCCGCGTAGAAGTTACTTTGGGCAATCGCTAGCACGCAGCGGAAGCTCTTAAGAGGAAAAAATCCCGATTTTGAAATATTTTTCATTGGCGCTCAGCTCCTATTGGCCTCAGCGTGATGATATATACCCTAAAACTTTCCTCGATAAATGATCTATATAACACTATAAGACTTTTTTAAATCTAATCACTAGTTCCTGATATTACCCTCTACAACGTCACAAACTTTACCTCTTTATAATATTAGTATAGACCATAAGATAATACTTTGGTTTTTCATCTAACTTACTTTGTATTCAAATAAATTCTCAATACACTTTAATTATTATTTTAACCAAAGTCTTCACAGAAAATTTGCAAAACACAACAATAGTTAGAAAACAACACGGCCCCGAAGGTACTCTGGCTATTTTATTAGAATTTCCAAGTATGCTTATTCAGAAACGTGACGTGGTAAGTTTAATGAGAAAGACGAGGCGTCTGTTGGCCTCAGCGTTAGAATGTTCGAGATCTAAAACTCTTTTGCTAACGTTCAAGTATCGACTCGACAGCTCGTGAATTCATCTTCATTAATCAAATAACTTTATCCAGCGTTTTTAACACTAACGAATTTGTTAATGGAAAATAGAATGATTATATAGATTTATCCGATTACAATTAATCTTCTATACATATAATAAAAATGAAGTGTCTATATGTAATATCAAAATAAAAAAAATGACTGATTGGGTATGAAAGTATACACGTTTCTGCTAACCAAAATACAATAATAAAATATCAAGCTAGCAATACCTCCACCGGGCCTCGCTAGTTCTTATATAAAACCTATATAGTATTTATCATTTGACATTATTACACTAGAATGAAGTATTAAAGATTGTACATATGTTATATTCTATACTAGCTGACCCGTGCAACTTCGTTTGCACCAAATTGGTTATCACGCGAAAAAATTGTTTCTTTTTTTTATCGTAGCACGGCAAAATGCCTGCACTATGCCTGAAGGTAAGCACAGTACAATCCAAAAACAATAGCGACCACCGAGTGACACACTATCCATCGCTGGTCGCCACTATCATGCCGGCCTACAAAAAGCTGGATATGCACAGGCTGATCCCGAAGCGCGACGCGCAGAAGCGAATCACTATTACGGATTTTTTCGTCATGTACATGGTGGTTGTGACCCAGTCAGGCTGTAAAGCCCTACCACCCCGCAAATAAAACTGATACCCGATTGCAGCCACAACTACCGTTTCCAATTGTGAATCCAAACTATCCACGGATTCACTTAAACATATACCCAGATTACATGTATTCATTTTTTAAATAAACCTAGTACCCATTCGTAGCGTCATCTACCAGGATCAATTAAAATAAAAACTAACCTACATAAAACTGAATAAACATCTCTACCACTTACTTTATCATAACTATCTTCGACTTGTATTAAAACCTTTTTATACTCCATTGTATTAAAGAAAAATATATGAACACCGTATCGAAGCCTCAAACATCCCGCCGAAAACGTCAAATGTCACTTGCTTGAAACTATTGTCTAAGAGTTATAAACTGTTTCAAAAACGTATTTGAAATATATTTCCAATATATTTTTATAAATAATCTCTGTACCACTCACAACATAGTACCTATCACCTTCAAACCAAGCCAGTTTTATACATCAGGTTCAATCCCTCGGTAAGGATCCCTTGAGTGCGTTGCTTGCGCGATACGGTGACACACAAATATACATCACTGCTATAACACTACACGATCACCCCCACACACGTGAAACACATGAAACACTGAATGATGATGAATGAAACATGTTACACATGAAAGTGGAAGGGTTTACTTTTTTCCTTATCGAACTAAAAAACTCTCAATTTTCCGATAATAAATATATACAGGAGTTGTTGAGGCGTGTATGCTTGGTATACATATACGTTTCAACAACTCATACATATATGAATAGTTAGCTAGATTAGTTAAGATAGGTCGCGATTTTGCATGCAACAGGCAACAGCCAAGCCGAGGTGTGCCGTGTACCCATGAACTGGTTGCCTAAATAAAATCGGCTGAGTGCCTTAAGCGCTCGTCTTAGTAGTCCGGTAACTTATATACGTATATAAGTTATTGAAACATGCATGTGTACCAAGCATGCGTGCCTCAACAACTTCTATATGTATTTTGTGTAGGAAAAAATCCTCTAAACTATGTAGGATAGGATAACAAAAAATAAGGGTAGAACTCTTGTGTCACTGTATCGCGTGAGCAGCGTACTCAAGGGCTCCACGCCCAGGGAACAGATCTAGGCTTGAGCCGTTGCCGAGAAGGGCCTAATTTGGTGTACGGGAGCGAAATTTAGTCCCAGACCACGGCGGCGTGATCTGCGGTTATGCGGGCGTGGGTGAGAACACGCTCTGTTTGAAGAGACAGGCTGGTACTGATCGTTCGCTGACGTGATTGAATCAGGAGGGTCGGTAAAAATGTGTCGCGGTCGTCTTCTATACTGCGCAGCGTTGGGTACGGGTTCATCGTTCGCGGCGGATACCACTAACGAGCTGGGATGATTCGCGGCTTTTTCGAAATAACTACCTGTAAGTGATTTTATATACGCTCAGACAGAAAGCATCTCCAGGTCCTGTGGAGATCCTTATTCCGGACGTACCATGGGGCACCGGTGATTTTACGTAGGGCTTAGTTCTGGAGAACCTGCAACTTTTGAATACGAATTTGCGCATGTGCAAAAATCGAACAACTGTACGTCATAATCGGACGGATGCAAGTTTTGTATAAAGTGAGTTTGTCTGGGGGATATTTTACTCTTATGACAAAGCAAATGATAGAAACGACCTAAGACCATACGGCTTTGTTTCGCACTCTTTCTGTGTGTGAATCGAAATTTAAGTGTTTATCTAAAGTAACACCAAGATATTTCACCTCGCCGGCCCAAGGTATTTCGGCTTTGTATAGCCTGATGGTCGACGACGCATATATTTGAGATGGCGTCAATCCCAAGTCATACGTTTACGTTTATCGTTGTATATGGTGGTCAATAATGTTTAATAAAATGAAATTGGTTCTTTGCTATGAAAAAAAATAATTGATTTGAAATTTATTATTGGAACGAAGTTCCTTACGGCAGGCTTGGAGGAGATAGAGATTTTGCTGCGCGACCGAACTGAAAAAAATGTGATAGTAAAACTGTAACGAAAAGTGCATGGAATAAAACAGTTAAATGAGACGTGCGCAGGCGCGACAGTCGTATACATAAGCGAGTAGTGTATAATATCTTTCTCTTTCTCCTTTTTTGTAATTATTTCTATTTCTATGTAATTTTATGTTGTCAATCAAAAATAAAGAGACATATTTTGTTATTTTAATTGATAATTTGAATTACGATTACATAAAATTGAGCACGATTTTTTTTCCAAATAGTGTCGATTCTACATTAGCCGAAAGAACTTCGTTCCTACCTGGTGTCCCACGACACCACATTCTTTTTTTATTTATAAAATATATCAGCGGGTATATATATGATTGTTTATAAAAAATGTGTCTGAATGTTTAATTGCGTTTAAAAGTTACTGAAAAAAATGTTCCTAAATTTATTATTGATTAATCATAAATCAAAATGCCTATTAAAAATACAACGTTAACCCGCTACCAAGTGTCCTAAATTCTGTCTATTGATATATTGATAATTTCTGTAGGTGGTAGAGCCACGCTGAAGCTATTACTGGTTTCAGCATGAATGGGTCGGCTCGTTCGGGCTAATACTGCCAGAATACTTACAGAAAACCGACGTCAAATAACAGTGCTTGCATTGTAATGTTTCGTTCAGTCAGTGAGAGTGCCGGAGGTTCCCTTACTTACACTCCCCCATATACAGGTTGGAAACGCACTTACAAATCCCCTGGTGTTGCTAGTGTCTATAGACGGTGGTGGTCACTAAACATCACGTGACCCACCTGTTCGTTTGCCTCTTATGATATAAAAAAAAATATATTGATGTATTAAAGAACCAGGTATTCTAATATTCTTGTTCTTTTAACGTTGCCGGCTCTTGTACTAAGGTGTCGCAAAAAAGTCTAGTTACGTTAACTGCAAATTTTTGTTTTTCGTTATCCTGGAGAACTCATTGCGTTTTATGGGACAAAGAGTATCCTGGATGTAGTCTTCTAATATTAGTTATCACCGTGTCAAATTTCGTTAAAATTGGTTCAGTACTTTCAGAGTAATTCGGGTTTATATTCTAGACTTCAATCCTTTATCCTGGAGAACCCTTTGCGTTTTATGAGACAAAAAGTATATTTGATGTAATCTCGTAATATTAGTTATCACTATGTCAAGTTTCATCAAGATTGGTTCAGTACTTTCAGAGTGATGCGTGTGCATAGGGACAGACAGACAGACAGACAGACAGACAGACAAAAATTGTAAAAAGATTATTTTTGGCTTCTATATCGATAACATAGTCTACCCTGATTAAAATTTTCAAAAAATATTTAATGTACAGATTTCGACTTGTTACAGTTTTATTATAGTATAGATTGCACACTGTGCATCGATTTTCTTAAACCCGATAAGTAATTTCGATAAGTATTAGTTATTATACTTTCTTATTTTAATGCCTATTGAGATCGTTGAGTAACAGAATTTTATTATTAATTTCAAATTTCATTTCTATAGACTGATAAATTATGTTTTTAATGATGTTAACTAAACACAATTAAATCTATGGCTTAAGGCCATCAACATGATTATGTTTTCGGATTTTCGGATTCGATAAAAAACCGAATTGCTATTTTTTACGGGATCCGCGTCTAAACAAACAAACACATATAATTTAAATTTAAAGATACACTTTCTAATGCTTATTTATAATCAACAGAGGTAATTAATGTTAAAATATGTACAGTGCACACACAAATGTTTCATGTATTACAACTGTTACCAGTACCTAGTAAGGTTTAACTTTATATTCCTTAAACAAAGAATGAAGCCAAAATTCCTGTAAATCCACAAAAGAACTCGCTCGTTGTGGTTTTAATTACAAGAATTATACACGCTCAAACAACAACTTATTAATTGAATATTTCTTTTAAAACTTTCATACAAAAGCTCGAGATATTACAATTTTTCTCCGCTGAAATTTTATCCGGGATACCTTATACGTTATTCTATCGACTTTATCCTATGGAAAATCGCTTTTGATTATGATGGCTTTTACTTTTCCTAAATGTCACTAAGTTGTACCAAACTTCCAAAAAATGTGCTTCATAAATTCAAACTCAATCATAATGTGTAGAGATAGTATGATTTTAAAAATATTTATAGTTGATAACAAAATGGCCAATTCACACAAAGAAAAATTGAGCACTCTTATAAAAATCATAACAATATTAATCTGAAGGAGATTTGAGTATTAGAAACATCAGAAACCGGAGAAAACATTTCTCGTATATTTCGTGGTTTATCATAGTAGTTAGTATATATAACCTTGTACAAACAAATGCCGCATCAAATTGCTTTTGTTATAGATAGACTAGCTATTAATGTTAAATTCATAAACGTAATGCTACCTCAAAAATAAGTCGTTATATATAGAAATACACGCTGGTATTTATATTTGAGAGTGATGAATTAAACACACTTCTTTTTCTGACTACACGCTATGGATGGCTTTTATAGCTACCAGGCTTAATGGCAAGCTCCGGAATAACACGGCCAAACAAAGTCCAACACTATTTTGGCGATTCCAACGGAATTTGTTATAAATTATTCTTCATTACCAATATTTTATACTATCTATTTTACTAGTATACGACACTGGGGCGTATTTGGCATGTTTTTATTGTTAAGTTTTACGTTTCCATTAAACACACAAGAAGTCGCGGACATGTGCTAGGTTATCTTAAAATGTAATGTACCTCAATAATATTTACTAATATTATACACGCGAAAGTGTGTTTGATTGTATGTTACATTTTCACGCCTTAACTATTAAATCTATCATTAAAAAATTATGTATACACGTTACCAGGAATATAAAAGACGCGAGGGAAGACAGGGCACAAGCCAGTGATATATAATATATTATTCTTATTTTTGGCAATCAACTGTCCAGATTAATACTACATTTGTCAGGAAGTTAATAATATTATAAGTGTCGTGTGATTATTTCAATGTGCCAACAAGATGGTGGCTACATATTTAGAATTTTCCAGGGAGTTTTTATGGCATCTCAGAATTCATGGTCCGTGATATTATTTTACACGATAACCAAACTATATTACGTAAAACACCATCAATTTTACAAAATATAAACTCAAATAACACAAGATTATGAATCTATACTTAATATTATAAAGCTGAAGAGTTTGTTTGTTTGTTTGAACGCGCTAATCTCAAGAACTACCGGTCCGATCTGAAAGTTTCTTTTAGTCTTAGATAGCTCATTTATCGAGGATGGCTATAGGCTACATATCATAACGTTGAAAATAATAGGAGCGGAGCACTAATGAAGAATGTCTCAAAATCGGGCTATTTTTAGAGCATCCGCTGCGTGTCAGTGTCAGTATTATATGCGTTGCCATGGTAACATTATATCGGAAATATTACTAAGGTTTATTTTGTGTTCCTGTTCAATAGATTATTCTACGTTATTTTTAATTCCAATTTTTGATCATACGTAGTACGTTGCTATTGCAAACATTTTAAAGGTCTATTTTGTGCTGCTATTCTATAAGGTTTTTTTTTTAACTTTATTTTTGGCAATCAATCTTTCCGATTATTACTGCCATTCTCACGTAGTCAATAATATCACAAACTTCGTGTGATCATTCCAATATTAACCTGGATACTAGCTTTGGGACAGATTGGTCCCAGCGCACTTTTTTAAAAATTTTTAAATTTCCCGCCATCGGCAAAGACATTTATTACATGTACCATATGAGTCTATAAATCTATGGTCACAATAATATATTTAATTATATTCAGATTATATATGGTTTTAATATTATCATGTATTTGATATTATTTTCATAAAAATTATATCTAATTTCAAATATATTTCGTTTTTTTTTCTTATGATCGATAAAATATTGTATATTTTCTTGAAATAAGTTTTATATGAAATAAGGAGAAAGAATAATAGTAAAGTTAATTGGCTGAAAACTATTGTTATCATATTCATTTGTCTAAATTATTCAATATTTAATTTGATATATTCATATTGTAGTAGTTTAATGTATATTTAGTTCAGTATTTAATGTAAAATATTTTTTCTAACTTAAAAGTATAAATACAATAGCTAAGTTGGACATTTCGTGGTTTAGTACAAAAAAATAGTTCTTAAAAATTAAATAATAATGTAATAATACATTTTGCATAATAATTGGAATTTCACATTACATCATTTATAATTATTCAAATTTTGTAATAAATCCTGTATTAGTGAAAAACCATAAAGATTTAAGCGCCATACAAACGAAAATAGACCTTATGATGCAAAGGTTAGCAAACAGTTAGGCAGTATAAGGTTTAAAAAAATACTGGATTTATTACAAAATTTGAATAATTATAAATGACGTAATGTGAAATTCCAATTATTATGCAAAATGTATTATTACATTATTATTTAATTTTTAAGAACTATTTTTTGTACTAAACCACGAAATGTCCAACTTAGCTATTGTATTTATACTTTTAGGTTAGAAAAAATATTTTACATTAAATACAGAACTAAATATGCATTAAACTATTACAATATGAATATATCAAATTAAATATTGAATAATTTAGACAAATGAATATGATAACAATAGTTCTTAGCCAATTAGCTTTACTATTATTCTCTCTCCTTATTTCATATAAAACTTATTTCAAGAAAATATACAATATTTTATCGATGATAAGAAAAAAAAAACGAAATATATTTTAAATTAGATATAATTTTTATGAAAATAATATCAAATACATGATAATATAAAAACCATATATAATCTGAATATAATTAAATATATTATTGTGACCATAGATTTATAGACTCATATGGTACATGTACTAAATGTCTTTGCCGATGGCGGGAAATTTAAATTTTTTTAAAAAAGCGCGCTGGGACCAATCTGTCCCAAAGCTAGTATCCAGCTTAAGCATCGTGTGAAACCATATTCTAACAAGATGGTGGATCCCTTGCTATAACCTTCCAGGGAGTTTTTGTGGCATCTCAGAATTTCATGCTCCGTGTTATTATTTTCCATTCACTTCACTTATGCATAATAAACTAACTATATTACGTAAAAGACCACCAAATTTACACAATATATAGTCAAATAACACAAGATTATGAATAAAATATAAAATCCACTACATGACAGACTAAAATCCCGCCAAAAACTCCCTCTAAAAGGTTAGTATGTACCTAGTAATAATATTCGTCCATCAATACAGGCGAAGGAATTAATCCATACTGCCAATTCTGAGGTTGTCAATATAGGTAGTTCCTATGTATTCTCTACCCAGTTTTCTTCTATGTCTAAGTTGATGTAAAGGTATAAGCGCCAAATCTTCTATATAATATTTCGTAAATTTTTATCTCCTTAATTTTCAAGACCCCAGAATACATGCTCCGTGGTATTATTTTTGATTCATTTCACTTATGCACAATAAACAAACCATATTATATAAAACGCCACCAATTTAACACAATATAGAGTCAAATAACATAAGATTTTGAATAAAATATAAAATCCCCTACATGACAGTCTGAAATCCCGCCAAAAACACCTTAAAAAGTTTATTCTACGTTAGTTTTGTTCTCAATTTTTGGTTGGTGATATATTACGTATTATAAGAATAAAGTGTGTATATAATATTAAAATGAGAGTTTTTGGCGGGATCTTAGTCTGCCATGTAGTGGATTTTATATTTTATTCATAATCTTGTGTTATTTGACCCTATATTTTGTAAATTTGGTGGTGTTTTACGTAATATAGTTAGTTTATTGTGCATAAGTGAAGTGGATGAAAAATAATACCACAAAGTATGAAATTCTGAGATGCCACAAAAACTCCCAGGAAGGTTCTAACAAGGGATCCACCATCTTGTTAGAATATTGAAATTTATTCACACGACGCTTGTAATATTATTGTACTATCCATTGAAAGAAAACATTGACACTGGCAAGTGCTTCTGCGGACCAAAACAAGAAAAAGAAGAAGAATATTAAAATAAATACTTTTTGATGAATACATACATTTGCGGTGCTACAAATATCAACTTTTATTTTTAATTCTGTCGATATGTTTGTTTGTTTATTTGTTCCGTGTAATCTCCGAAATGGCTGAACCTATTTGAACGGTTTTTTTTTTCTTAGAAATGATTACGTTATTGACCTAGCAAGGTCTTAACAGCTTCAACGGACTACAAGTAATACGGGGTGTAAGGGGTGTCGAGTAACATCTTAAGACTTGAGACACCCAAGCCAACCTCACCTGCACGTGGTGCACCCTGCTGATCAACGAACGAGGCAATGGCGATAGCGGGGTGGTAGGGTTTTACACCCCGACTGGGTTGCAACCACCATGTACATGGCGAAAAAGCCCGTCATAGTGACTCGCTTTTGCGCGTCGCGTTTCGGGATCAGCCTGTACATATCCAGTGACTTTCGTCATTATGGCCGGCATTACAGCGGCGACTGACGATGGATAATCTGTCTCTCGGTGGTCGCCACTGTTTTTGGATTGTACTATGCTTACCATCAGGCATAGTGCAGTCACTTTGTCGTGCTTCAATAAAAAAAAACTGAACCGGAATTTTACGGGCAAATAACTAACTAATTAGCTGTTTTATCTTAAGCTAGCGGGCTTAGCAGACGATACCCGCCCTGAAAACGGCATGAAGAAGCGTCTTTGATCTTATCGCGAACAGAGCTATAGACAGACGTGGAACACGACTTTGTTGACACTATGGTGTGATGAACTGTTATCCGTGCATTCGTATGTGTGAAATTGACCAAAAATATGTTGTTCACTGTAAACATGCGCGTGTGACGTACATTGTACTGGACTCCCAGAATAAATATAATTGAAAGTCATATGTTTATATGTGATTTAAATTATAGCATGGTATATTAATAACTTGATTACATCAACAATATATTATATCTATATAATAAAAGATTTAACACATATTGTTCAATAATGTATAGCTTAATATTTTAATTACATTCTTATATAGTGTGCACTAAGTGAGCACTGAGGGTGATACATAGATAGTAGTTTAAAGTTCCAGCTATGTGTCTTATGATAAATCCCATCCTATTCGATACACTATTAGTAGTCTCATATATAATGTACATGTTATCGGTTACTGTAGATGATGTGCGTGTCATACTTACAAATCTTTTTGAAAGAGTATTATTGTTATTTTCACATCTAATAACAATTTTAAATTTATTTAATATATTCAAAAAAAGCATGCGAAGCCGCGGGTAACAGCTAGTAAAATATAAAACCCATGACATGACAGAACAAAATCTTGGCAAAAACTCCAAAGTCATATTTATATTTATAAAACTATGCCATAATCGTAAGTAAACCTTTCTTTTGGAATTACTTTAATATATTACAGGCTTTTTATGGGATAAATACTGTTACGAGTTGATTTGTAAATTAAAATGTATCCTGGTAAAAGGAATTATAAATTCAACAAGATAATACTTATAAAAAGCTTGAGAATTGTACCCAAAATCTTGCTGCTTTTTCTCATAAACACTCGAGAACAAACAAAAGCCTGGTGATTGATGATATAAGAAATGAAAAGGAAAGATTACATTATCCAGATCAAACGAGATAAAGGCCACGCAATGTGAAAAAAATAAAGATATAAACATTTAGAAATTTCTTTCATGAGATAAACATCCCCAGAGTTCTCACCGTAAGCGAAACATTTTGGGTATTAATAAATAATAAATGTCTGTACTATAACGTATATATATGTAGCAGATGTTCTAATATGTAGTATGTATATCCTACATGAAAATATGACATTAAACAAACTTCAATATACCATAAGTAGAAAGTTCAGAAACGAATGTTAATAATTATTGGATTAATATAATGAGGGCGTTACGAAGGTACCGAACGGTGTCCTCAGCGGCGGCCATGGTGCTGGCCGGCTCCCTTCCCTGGGAGCTAGAGGCGGAGGTGCTTGCCACCGTATATCAATATATTTTTTGTATTATATAACGGTATAATATTTTAACAATAATCAATATCACCATGTTATTTTATTTTTGCCTTCGTATTAGAAATATATATCACAAAAGTTTGAAAATAATGTTAAATATACAAACAGAACCACGAATTTATTACAATATGGTTATATATAAGTCATTTGTTACATAATTTTTTTATGACTATGAACAGATTAATTGTAGGTCGTAAAGCCACGCTGAAGCTGTAACTGGTATCAGCATGAAGTGGTCGGTTCACCCGGGGTAGCACCTTCTTACAGAAACACCGACGTAAAGTAACAGTGTTTGCATTGATGCGTTTCATGCGGTCAGTGAGAGCGCCGGAGGCCCACCTGCCCCCTTTTCCCTTATCTTACTCTCCTTTTCCCTCAATCCTACCCTACCAATGCAGGCTGGCAACGCACGACTCCTCTCGTGTTGCTGGTGTCTATGGACGACGGTGATCACTTAACATCAGGTGACCCATCTGTTCGTTTGTCTCCTATGGATATAAGAAAAAATGATTGAGATACAAACTTTAAGAGACGATTAAAGCCACCATAATCTTTACATCGAAATAATATTTTAACTTTACAATTGTAACGGTTAAAATAACAATTGCAATTTTAAAACGTGTCCAGTAAATTAAACATTTTGAAATCTTATATATTGTTGGTGTTAATTGTAGATTGCTTGTTTAAAAATATATAAATTTGTTAGATATCCAAATAACAGTGATTTACCACGGTATAAGCTTTCATAATTTATGTTAATTATAACTAATATCAATATGTATCAAGATACATATTTTATAACTAATTTTATAGAAAATAGTATATTACAAAATGAAATCAGAGTATATTTTAAATCTGAGCAAAACTTCCACATTACGAGTTTACTTTATTTCATCAAGAAATATAATAAAAGGAAAGAAGAGAAAATATAAAAATAAGATTTCTGACAACGTTTTGTACTCTACGTACGAAGTTGATATAAAAGAAATCTCGAAAAACTAAAAAGATTAGTGCGACCGCCTCAAACGTCCTCAACAAAGCCAATTTGTTTTATGGTCCGTAAACAATTGTACGTTATGATATAGTCAAATTCATATTTAATAACATAGGCGTATTATATATTATGGTAGGTACATATAATGTCTAAAATTATCACTGTAATAAATATTCTAATATATCTTTATTGAAACTTTGTAAAATGTTTAGCCTAAGTTTGTATAAAACATATACGGTGTTATTGCAAAAAAATTAAATATGTATTGAATACTTGCTTTAAAAAGGTTACGTTTTAGATGAACAGCGCTCGATGAATGTTCGTCATCTTCCTCTTTTCTCTCGCTTTGGTTAGGTTAGACTTGCGAAAAAGGATAGCGCGAACTTGCCTCGGGCGAGCGCGGTGTATTTAGTACTAAATCTTTTTAAAGCAAGTATTCAATACGTATTTAACTTTTTTGTGATAACACCAATTATTAAATTAAATGTACTTCACTTTGCATAGACTTTTTTGATTTTGAAATAACTTGAAAGTGACTGTACTATTCCTGATGGTAAGCACAGTACAACTTTAAAACAACCGGGATCCACCGAGAAGTAAACTATTAATCGCTGACTACCGTTGTCATACCGGCCTACGTAAATGTCCCTTCATGTTACCCTTGTAGAATCTCGTCTCATAGAAAGGTCACACTCTGGCCGTGAGACTGTACCACGGCTTTTTGGTACAGCAAAGATGAACTGTTATGTATCGAATAATGAATTGTATCGAAATCAAAGTTGCAAAATAATTTATCTATTTGCATTAGCACATTTTTGTAGGTGGTAGAGCCACGCTGATGCTATAATTTTTTTCAGTATGAATGGGTCGGCTCGTCTGGTGTAGTACCACCATCTCACAGAAAACCGACGTGAAGTAACAGAGCGCCGCATGTCCACCTTCCTTCCCTCTCTTCCCCTTCCCCCTCCCCCCTTTCCCACCAACACAGGCTGGCAACGCACTTACAACTCCTCTGGTGTTGCTGGTGTCTATGGATGGTGGTGATCACTTAACATCAGGTGACCCACGTGCTCGTTTGCCTCCTTTGATATAAAAAAAGTCGTGGTGGTCATATGTTTAGCATATACCAATAAATCTCTCGGAATGTACATATATTTACTAATCTAAATTGGTAACACTCAACAGACGGTGTAAGAAAATATCTTGACGTAACATAAACCAAAAATATTGAATGAAAACATAGAAGTATCGTTTTATTGTAGTTTGAAATCGCCCATACGTCGTGAGCTGAAGTGGTGATAATACCCTTACCTACCCTCCGGAAGATGCCTATAACTCTGCAGTGAGCTTTTTTTCTTATATCTTTTTTTTGGCAAACAGTCTTCTATTTATTAGACTATGATTGCCATTGTCAAGTGAGTAATGATGTTACAAGTTTCTTGATATAATTTCAATGAACAAACAAGATGGTGGCCATATAATTAGAATTTTCCTGGGAGTTTTTGTAGCAAGTCAGAATCCATGCTCCGTGGTATTATTTCCGATCCACTTGTGCACAATGACCAAACTATATTACGTAAAGCATAACCAACATTACACAATATAGAGCCAAATAACACAAAATTATGGATAAAATATAAAGACCACTACATGGCATTCCAAGATCCCCCCAAAAACTCCAGTGAGCTTCTTACTGACTTACGTGATGACTCACATATTCATAACATATTAAGTATATAATTTGACTTTTTTTCTTCTTCTAGTCCTCATTTTATTCTACTACACATAGCCATATAAACCTACTATACGTAATCGACATATATTGATCATGGATTTAATACTGCCATATATCACTAGTATAAAATAGGTTCAGGTGAAAATGGAAGATGTAAAATATATAATGTCAGGTATTTTACCTTATAAATGGATCCCCTAATATCTTAAAATATTCAAGAGAATGTTCTCAGGTAAAATTCGTGTATACATAACGTGGCAAGAAGGTATTTCCATGGTTCTTGCAAATTAAGGAATACTAGAGCGCAGACCGGTATAAACCCATATTTCAAACAGTAACAAAACATGATTATAAAACTTGTGAACCTACAATTGTAATAACTTTCTGTGTTTGAGTAATATAAAAGATTCCTTTCAAATAGAACAACAAGAAGTGGTCAAATACACAGACTCGAGAACGAAACAATATGTAATTACTAATTAGTTTGAACTCTGTCTTATAAATAAAACCCGGTGTGTAAAGTTACACACGTAAATTTTTTTAGCATAATTGATCACTGATCTGTTTAAGTAATTATACGTCTTTATACAGAAATAATAACGTTTAAATTAACTTTTCTTAAATTAAATCTGATTATTTTATGTCTTAGAATGAATAATAACTAACACCAGAAATATGGATGTGAGGTTCGTTTATGTGTTGTTTTCACAACTTAACTGATAATGATGAAATTGGGCATATCTGTTCTCTCGAGTACAAAAAAGACATAAGATATTTCTCACCAACAAAAATGTAGTTGCCGAGGAATAAGGCACCTCTAGATTATCGTGATGGAAGTTACAAGCAAAGGCTAGTAATATTACAAAAGTCAAGACAATGTTTTTATTTTTTATTGAATCACGACAAAGTGACTGTACTATGCCTGATGTTAACCATAGTACAATCCAAAAATATCGGCAACCACCGATAGACAGATTATCCATCGCCGGTTGCCGCTGTCATGCCGGCCATACTGACGAAAGTCACCCGGTACTGGATATGCACAGGCTGATCTCGAAACGTGACACGCAGAAGCGAGTCACTATGACGGGCTTTTTCGCCATGTACATGGTGGTTGCGACCCAGTCGGGCTGTAAAACCCTACCACCCCGCTATCGCCATTGCCTCGTTCGTTGATCAGCAGGGTGCACCACGTGCAGGTGAGGTTGGCTTGGGTGTCTCAAGTCTTAAGATGTTACTCGACACCCCTTACACTCCAAAGTTTGTTTTTGTTTGTTTGAAAATGCTGTTGTTGTAACTACAAGTTAGATTTGAGAAACTCATATACGCATAACCTGTTTACTGAAGAAGATTACAAACTATTTAACATTACGATACTACTTTTGAGAGTAGAGTGGTTACCATTCAAATTATAGGTTCGAGAGTAAGCTTTTTTTTTCGAAATGACTACGCTATTGACCCAGCAAGGTCTTAACAGCTTCACCGGACTACCTCGAGAGTAAGCTTGAACGAAGTAGTAATTTGTAATAGTAGTAATAAGTAGTAACTACCAAGGGTGTGTAAATTTATAATATACACGGAATCCCAGCTAACAGCTAGTTTATTTTAATTTACTATATTATAAACCTTATTTGTATATTAGTATTTTTCAATAATGAGATTCATAATGATTATTAATAAATAATCCATAGTTAACCGTACATCGTAGATATTATATTAAGTAGATAAAGCTGTGTGTAACTTGTAGGTGTATGTAAATGGTAGAGCCACCATGAAGCTATCACTGGCTTTAGCATGAATGGGTCGGTGCGCCCAGGGTAGTAACACCCTCTCACAGAAAACCGACGGGAAGTAACAGTGCTTGCATTGTTGCGTTTCGTTCGGTCAGTGAGAGAGCCGGAGGCTCACCTCTCCTCACCTTCCTCCTGTCCTTTTCTCTTCTTCTCCCCCTATCCCCCAATACAGGCTGGCAACGCACTTGCAATTCCCCTGGTGTTGCAAGTGTCTATGGACGGTGGTGGTCACTTAGCATCACGTGACCCTCCTGTTCGTTTGTATCCTATGATATATAAAAAAAAATACAGACGACTAGGTATAATAGTAAAAACATAAAACTGAATACGGTTATCATCACACCAGCAGTAATACTGACATATGACATTTAACAACGATCTAACCAAATATGAATAAACAAACGAGGTCCCTCAATAATATAAATAAACCAAGACGCGTCTCAACTTTGAGTCACTAAACTCATAACTTTTTATTACAAACAGTACTCTATACCCATTCCTAATACTATCAAGTGAAATTAAATTTTACACATTTATACAAGACTAGTAGTTGGCTCCGATACCTCCCGTGTACTAAATTTCATTAAAAGTAGGTTGACATTGAAGACGTTATGATTGTTTTTAAGATTTTTAAACGTATTATAAGATCATGACTATATGTAATGTCTCATACTTTCTTAAAACATAAATATACTTTATTAAAATCAGCTACATTGAATTTGGTTTACAATGAAATACAGTTTAAATTGGTATTTCTTTCTTACAAACTATAGCTACAAATATTAGGTCTTTACCTATGAAATTGCCGTTTTGTATGAAAAAATTTAAACGATTTTTTTTCATGTATTTTCAGTGTTTATTTGTATTAATCGAAGTAATCACCCATGCAATCAATGCATCTATGCCAACGCAGTGGCAGTTTATTGATGCCTTTCTTAAAGAAATCAGCTGGACGGGAGGTAATAGATTCATCAAAAGCATTTTGTACTGTCTCTCGGGTATTAAATTTTTTTTCCGCCAGGGAGTTATCCAAATTCTGGATAAAGTAGTAGTCTGTAGATGCAAGGTTTGGTAAGTATAGCGGATGACGGAGAACTTCCAACCCCAGTTCTTGCAACTTGGAGACCGTCTGCTGTGCAGTATGAGGTCGCGCGTCGTTGTGCAAGAGCAGCGGAGACAAGCGATTGACCAATACTGGTCGGAGATGTGCCGGATTCTCCATAATTGTGTTCAGTTCTTCACAGTACACATCTGCAGTAATGCTTTCCTCGTTTGGTAAGAAGCTGTGATAAATCACACCGGCGCTAGACCACCAAACAGTGACCATCACTTTTTTAGGGGTAAGTTTTCATTTAGGGCATAGTTTAGGTGCTGAACCAGGATCCAACCAACTTGCTGAGCACTTGCGATTATCAAACAGAATCCATTTTTCATCACAAGTAACAATAAGGTTTAAAATTCTTTCATTTGTATGTCTCTAAAGCAGTGCAAGGCACGTCTCGACGCGTACTTCGCACTGGCGATCAATTGTCAAGCTTTTTTACCTTGCCAATTTGACGCAAATGGACCAATATTGTTTTGACGCTAACGTCGAAAGCTGCTGCTAATTTAGCCGTAGATTGTGTATCATCAGCTTCCACAATCGCCTTTAATTCGTCACTATCGACCAAAGTCTTCGGAAGACCGCGAGGTTCATTTTTTAGGTCGAAATTCCCAGAACGGAAGCGAGCAAACCAATTACAGGTGGTGCGTTGGTTTGTAGTGTTTGCTGCGTAAACGTCGTTGATGTTGCGTGACGCTTGTGCCGCGTTGCTGCCACGACGTTAATCATATTCTATAATAACTCGTATTTTTAACGTATCCATGATGATAAAAAAACATTGAAATGCGATGAAAATGTAACACTAATCAATAAACAAATGACTACTTTTGGAAAAGAATTCCATGTTTTTAAAATAAAATTAATTTGAAATTAGAATTCTTAGCCAAACAAAAAGTATTTTGATTTGAAATGGCCAGTACTGCAAAACGGCAATTTCATAGGTAAAAAGACCTATAATAAGTATAAACAATTAAAAGAAACATATTCGTAAATGTTGTTAATATACTTTTTGCTTTGATTAAGTTATTTGCTCGATAGCATCCAATAATAGTAGTAAATACTTATTTTTAAGACAAGTACTTGTACAGTCATTCTTTTCAAAGGTATATCTATTAATCTTAAATGAATTGAGTGTAAATCTTCGCGGTGTCTTAAATAAATCAATTAATAACAGTAATATATTGTATTTTTTAATGACATATACTTCTAGTATACAAAAACGATTGAAAAGCAAAATTAAATGTTTTCCTAATTCTTATTTACACAATCCCTAAAGTTTTTTTGTTACACTTCTAGTACCCTACTAATTGAAGGTTAACTAATCAATTACCAGTATACAACATTTTAAAAAACAATTTAAAGATCAGTCATTTCATCTTTACGTGACATCTGGATATACAAACGGAGAGATAACAATTCTTAATTAATAGTTCTTATAAAAGTTGTCTACCACGAAATTTTAGAAAACACAGTGAATAATTAATTCCCTTTATGTCAAACTATTTTTTTTTATATCATAGGAAGCAAATAAATAGGCGGGTCACCTGATGTTAAGTGATAGGGGAAGGGGAGGGGGAAAGTCGGTCTCTCTTTTAACAAATTAAAAATATAAAGAAGTTCTTACGTACAATGTATATAAGCCTCGATGAATGAATAAGAAATTCTCACTAATGAATAATTTATTGTATTACTCATACAATAATCACAATAGGCAAAAAAGGTTACCTTCTTAAGTACTATGAAAAAAAAATCTGGCTATAAATGTGACGAAAATAGGAGATTTGTCAAAGCTTTATTTTAAGTACCCGCTTGGACGAGGATTATGGTTAAGATTAACGATTTGTGACGTAAAAATATTGTCCTACGAGTCGTCCACTCGCGTGGAGTATGTTTAAAGGAGACACACTCGCGACCTTGAAGGGCCTTCAGCCGTTGGCGACAAAAGCCACTCGATTTCAGAGCCCTTAAATACAGAAATGATATTTGGTATTGTCTTATAGAAATGTATGCAACAACCTTGTAGAACTTTAGTCTTAACACATACTGTTTGTGTAGCATTAGACTGTTTATAAGTATCAACGCAGAAAGCTCAATATGAATATATAATGAAAATACAGTTCGTTTGAGGATCATACACGTCAAAGCTTCAGAACTTATCGGGGTATGTCTATGATCATTTAACGCGGATTTTTTTCGTAAATCTGGGCTACTTTTGTATTGGATTCGATTGACCTTTAGCCATTTTTAGAGCCCAATTCAGCGGTTGGTAATTAGCTATTATATATGTATGTATATGAGGACCTTGAAACTCTGTAATTTATAAATTGGTATTCAATTGATGAAAAACTTCATTATATTATGAAGTAGTGTATAACTTTAAATTACTTTTGTATTAAAACAAACAAATAGATTCAAGATCCATTATTAATATTCAGAAAAGTAATGGCCATCTATATTTTATCATTTATGATAATTAAATATGAACTTTGTCAGTCAATAGTAGCTGTATTCTTTGTCGCAAGTTAGAGTTTATAATTATGCATTCCTGGGCATTAATATACTTAAGGTAAATTTTCACTTCTACTGTTTTATTATACAGTTTAATAACTTATATATCGTATACAATAATACATGACACTGGAATTGATTATCGGATTAAAATAATAAAAATTCATAGATATTTCTTGCGATCAATTGTTATTATAAAATACAAAAGAGAGTAAATAAATATAAATAATATTCAATCAACTTTTTTATTTTACCAAATAATCAGCAATTTCCATTCACAACGTCAAGGCTAAATGTCTCGTCTCATCTAGGTTACATTTATCTCGAAAGTTTTATAAGGATAACAACTATCTCACAGATTATATTTTCAAGAAGAACTTTATAGGGTACAATGTATATGCTAAATTTGATAACAGTAAACAAAAAGTAATGAGATTTTTCCTTCCTAATTTTTTTAGCCGTCGTTAGCGACTTCCGTTAGAGTACGAGAGGAAAACTGATATACATAATTCCAGCATATCCTTACATAATTATGTACGAAGTATAATTTTTCAAATATCTTTAATTGTATTATCTTGAATAAAAACTGTATATGACACTTGAAAATACTGTTTTTTTTATGATTTCAAAACATGTGTTGATACTAGAACTTATTAGTTACTAGTCTCTGCGCGCGACTTCGTTCGCGTGGAATAGTTACTTTGTGCTAACGCTAACACGCAAAAAAAACCTGATTTCGAAACATTCCTCATTAGTGCTCCGTTCCTCTTTGTTTTAGCGTGATGATATATAGCCTATAGGCCTATGGTTATAACCATCTTTTCTTTTTTTTATATCATAGTAGGCAAACGAACAGATGGGTCGCCTGATGTTAAGTGATCACCACCGTCCATAGATAATTGCAACACCAGGGGAGTCGCAAGTGCGTTGCCAACCTCTATTTGGGAGGAGGGTGGGGAAGGGGCAGGAAGGAAAGGAGGAAGGCGAAAGGGAGGGTAGTGGGTCTCTGGCTCTCTCACTGACCGAACGAAACGCAACAATGCAAGCACTGTTACTTCACGTCGGTTTTCTGTGAGAGGGTGGTGCTTCCCCGGACGAGCCGACCCATTTGTGCTTAAAACAATAATAGCTTCAGCTTAGCTCTACCACTACCAAAATCTTTGATAATTAAGCTATACTCGTATAACAATGAAAGAATTTTTCAAATCGGTCCAGTAGGTCCTGAGATTACCCCCTGCAACGTCACAAACTCACAAACTTTACTCTTTATAATATTAGTATAGAAGTATATATTAATGTTACCAATTCAGTGCATAAATTTAACTACTGACTTCTCGTTTACTGATTTATACCAATACCATATTTGAACTAACAATATTTCAGAAGAAAGTGGAGGATTTTTATATCAGTTGGGGGGATTGTATCGTCTTATAAAATGTGTCCACTAAAATATGTGAAGCAGTGGTTATTACACATAGAAGAAGCCAAACCATACATCTTACAGTATTAAAAACATAACTAATACCGCTTAAACTAATAAATAATATGTTAGTGTGTGTCTTAAATATAAAAAAAACTTCTTACTAGTATTTCAGCAAGAATATAGTGGCATTAAATCAAATTGAAGTTGCAACTGAGAAGAACATTTATTAGATTGGATAAAGTTCAGCAATACAACCACAATTCGCCCGAAGTTTTATTGTTTTTCATTGTATTACTTATTGACGCCAAGATATAAGGCAAATATTTTTACAAGTACCATGTATGTATAGGCATATAACAGATGTTGACTTGACCTAGCCTTGAGGGAGGCGGTCGACACAAAAATTGCTACATCGACTTCGTAAGGGACGAGTTCAGAATTAATCACGTCATTTATTAACGTGCCAGAAACTGAGGGAGGGTAGAAGAAAACTAGGACAAGAGCAGCTAAGGGTCGACCTTAAAATTGAATGATTAGGCGCTATTAAAACGATATACTCGCACGTGATTTAGAAATTGGGTCGACATATGAATCCTTTATATCCCACTTGTACTTTTGTTGTACATACGAATATAGCCTAATATTTAAGTACCTGATATTAAATTTCTAAAGGAAATTACTATTGACCTATGTTCGTACTTGACTTGACTACTATTGACATGTACTAATGACTGGCTACTATTGACTCAATCTGAAATACTATTAGCTTGGTATATATATCTGCATTGGCTGGATGCTTTTAAATGCGGCTGACGACTATGCATTCTCGTGTAGATCGCTGTACTGTTCACATCTACAGATAATTCGTAATTTTATATTCATTACCAGGTGTTCAAGTCAGAAACTTTTATTGTTGATACTCTATTGGTTTTGATGGATTGATAAAATAATTGATAAAAAGTGTGTGTCTACTTATGTACACGTGTTAGAAGTTATACTTTAATACATTAAAGTTCTAATACAAAAAAATACAAACAACAAACACAAATAAACAAAATGTTGACTAAAGCTAATTTCAGGGTGTAGGTTTTTCGTGACGTTGTGCGCGCGCATCTTAATAACTTCACGGTGTCGGTTTTTCGTGATGGCGTACGCGCACATCTTAATAATTTCAGGGTGTCGGTTTTTTCGTTACGACGTGCGCGCCCATCGTGATTACTTCATGGTGTCTGTTTTTCGTGACGGTGTGCGCGCTCATCATAAAAATTTACACTCATCATTATTCCCTAACGAGCCAAAAGAAGTATAACTTCAAAAATCTGTAGATTGCTTAAATCAAAAGAACATAATATTTTTTTTTTTGTTATTTGTATATTTTACTATAGTCTAATATGTAATTTGTTTTAAAAATTAAATAAATAAATACCATAAAATTTAATTAGAATTGCTATTTAAATTTACTCTACAGGTCAAACTATACTTGGAAATTGTGCCTTTTTAAGTCGAAAACTCATTAACTCGATTTTCTGCATATCCTTTGGACATTTAAGTCATAGAATTACCACTGTATTTGATTATCCGTCTATCCGTATATTTAATCACATAAATATTGAAAGACACACAAGCCTTCAATCATAGCCGTCGGATTAATTTCCATCAATTTTATCGTGATATCTCAAAAAATTCAATAATTAGTTCCTTACTTCCGTAAATTCGCATTTTTTAAATACATTTTTCAAGGTTTATTACATCCAAAAATTAGAAGGACTAACTTTATATCGATATACAAACAGTAGACATGTGAAACTAATAGACAGAGCCATTGATTTATAACCTAAAAGGTTTAATATACGTAACTTCTCCTATTGATCTCAATAACAAAGGATATCTATTATAATTACTATGACCCAACTCAGAATATAAATAATTCATGTATCACATTTATTGTCACATTTTCCGTTCATTAGGGATTCCTGGAATTGGGTCATTAATATACGTGATATTTCCTAATCTAAATATATCCTAGTATATGGGTTAAGTATCAATGATACCGACATAAATTTAAAGTGACAAATCTTTAAACAACTTTTTTTTTTGTGTGAAAATCTGGAATTTGTCTATTAGCCTGTATATATTAATGATCTAAACATCTATTGGTGCACCTTAGCGCTAAAATCAGCCACTCATATGCCGTCATGTTATATGGCATGACGCTAAAATCTGCCACTCATATGCCATCACGTTATATGGCATGACGCTATCTTGTCTTGTTATCGACTCCCTTATGTGTATGTGTGTGTGTACATACTTCCTTGCTTACATTCGAGCTTCGTACTATTTATGTCCGATTACAGTATATAATATTTAACGTTTTTAACTTAATTATTGTACAATTGATGGGCGTCTCGTAACAACCAAACTATTTTTTATAACTGATCTCATGTGAAATTCTATAGAATCTATCAAGATCTTTTTATTATTGTAACTACAAGAAAAACCTGAAGACTTGTAAATATGTTGTATAACAAGTAACAACACTAAAAGATACAAAAGGTGTGAATACTGAGGTGCCATCTGATAGGCGAGAGTGGAGAAGGAAAACATGTTCTGCCGACCCTACTTAGGTGAAATAAGGTAAGAAGATTATGATTATGATGATTTTTATGAACAATCTTTAACAGTTATACCTATGCATCCGAATAACTAAGATTGTCCTGATTAAAGTTGAATTGCATGTATATACAATTCTTTGAAATTAAATATTATAAAGCATTAGACGTGTTCTATAATTTATAAGAACTCATTAAAAATACCACAAAATTTTATTTATTTCCTTCGTCGCTTATATTATATAAGAAAGTTGTTGAAAAGTTTTACAGAAGTTAAGCATTCTAATGTGCTTACGGGACAAGATGAAATTAAATATGTATATTTATCACCCTGACAAATTTATTTATTATTGTTAAGTTTTTTATTCGTTAGAATATTATAATTGGGTCCGACCCTGTCTTAGTAGAATTCACTGTACATCCTTAACTAAGTTAAGATGTTTGTACCGGAATAGATTTCCACCATCATGCTTCTATGACGCTACTACTCATATGATTACTGTAATGCAACCGTCTAAGTGGCTGTTTTTGGTTTGTCGCATTTTGGGATCAGCCTGTAAATATGTGTGGGCTTTTAAGTCAATATAGTAGTAATGACTATTGACCAATTATAGGTGGTGTTCTTTATTGTTCAATCACGTTAGTGTAACAGCCTATATTTGATTGTGTTTATATAACTAATTAACAAGTAAAACGGTGTCAAATATTTTATGTTGTTAGTCAATGGCATATCGACGTGTTGATGTTTTATACCTTAACCTAGGATTTCAAATATATTCTTTGAAATATTCAGAATATATACTATATATAAAATTTATATTACAATTACATAATTTGAAAAATGAAGATTTTAAATAGAATTAACGTATGACTTTCATTTGTTTTTGGTTGTTAATTATTTGATACATAGTTACGCCCTAACCGGATAGAAGGCGCAGCCTAATGTTTTGTAACAGTACGTAGGTCGATTTATCTTTTAGTTTTGCATAATTCGGCAAAAGATGGTGCAGTTAAGTTTATGAACTTGATATTTAAGTATTATCAAATGTCATCAAATTAAGCACATGAATATGCATGAAAGGAGATGAGACCGGTGAAGTTGTTTAGACCTTGCTAGATGAATAGCGTAGTCAGTTCGAGGAAAAAAAAACATAGAGGGAAAGAAACAGAAGTATATATTGTATATAAAACTTTTCGTTTCGTAACGATTTCTGCTATTTATGAAGTGATATCAACTCGGTTTATGTGTATGGTCACCGTTTCGACCGACGTAGGTTCGAATCCTTGCAAATGTGACGAACCTTTCGATGAAAAAAACATTGCAAAAGGAAGAGGAGAAGGGGGAGTTGGGCTTCCGGCACTGTCATTGATAGAACGAAACGCAACAATGCAAGCACTGTTACTTCACATCGGTTTTCGATGAGTCGGGTGGTAATACCTCGGGCGAACCGACCCATTCATGCTGAACCAGTTACAACTTCAGCGTGGCTCTATCACCTACTATGTATTCTGGCATCTGCCAGCCAATTCCGTCACTAGGATTAACGTGTTTACCACCTTCGTCTATATAGCCATTTAGTATCAGGTAAAGTTTTGGTCAAACACAAATGCTTATAAGGTATTAACAAAACTTCTTTTTTTAACGTGGGGAAAACCCTTATGGATACACAACTCTCTCGCAGGAGAGGGTGGGTTATGTCCGACTACGGACTAAAACCCCACGGTGTATATCTTCCGCTATAGTAGGGGCGGCACAAGATGTCGATAGACTTCATCGTGCAGCCCCAACGGTTGGGCCAACAGTAAAAGCGCCTCCACCAAGCCTCGTCTTAGGAGACAGCCGTGTAGACACTGACCATCTCTTCCGTCCGCCGGATCTGTGCAATAGGAAGATGGGCCCCCCGACCCATCTTCCCTGGTCCGGTTACGGCGGGAGGAGGCGAACAAACTGCCGTCACCTTCCGCTTGTCCTCCGTTGGCAGAGACGGCCACAGTGAGGCTCCTGCTCACGGACCCTTTCCGCCGCCTCTTTCTACGAGACGACTTCCTCGCAGAAGGAGGCCATAGCATTCCACACATCCTCAATGCCAAGCATGGCCGCAACCACGCTCGGCAGCAAGATTAAAAAAACTCCTGCCGCAATCTCTATTATGGAATTTCATCCCAAAAAATGTTCATTTATATTTATGGGAATTGTCTAATAACAATTTTATAAACAAAATATATATATATATAGTAAAAATTACATAATATAATACAAATACACTATATACTACAAGTATATATTATAAGAATATAGTAACAATTACAAGGAAAATTCTGTTAAGTTTCTGCACTAAAACACGTAATAAAGGAGTTTACATTAACATAAGTGGCAATAAGTTTTATTAATTTGGCTTTATATATGTAAGATGTGATCAGATAACACTTTTCTAGTTGCCATGCTTTGATAACGGGATCAAAATCACCGGCTTCCGGTCGTTTAGGCGTTAAACCGGCAAGCAAAAGTGTCACGTCTCTACAAAAGCAATCTAGATTTTATCATGGTTGCGTACCCGACATTTTATAGCCCCGCGGGACACATCACAGTCTCTGCGTCCCACTCGGTTCCCAAAAATGTTTCGCCATTCTTTTTGTGGACATATAATCTGTTTTGATGTTTACCTACATAGTGTCGAGTCAATAATATACGCTGTGTTCATATTTCTATGACTTTATATTTCCAAAATCACTAAACGTTGTTCATGAAGTTATGGTTTTTTATTTCAAAGTTTTAATATGCATATATAATATATACACGAGTGCTCGTCCAGTGGTAGAACATCGACCATAGAAAAAGAAATCCATTTTTTTATTGATAACTTTAAATTGATGATGATGATAATGACAGCGAGACAAACTGACTAAAAGTGTTCAAGAGAGGGAGAAATGGACGTTTTTGGAGAAGGCCTTCACCCGAGCAGGGGTTTTTGCTAATAAATAAAAGCATAGTTAAAAGATTTTTTCATGTTTATGAGTACTGTGTATATATATGTTTAAGTTCATGTTTATTTTACAAGAAATATAAGGCTTTTAATTTCCATTTTTTTTATTTAATTTAAAATGCTCGTCAATAGGTATTAAAGAAAAAAGGAATACAGAAAATCGCTTTAGAAAAAGGCGAACGAGATGTTCTTAACAGTTTTACCGTGGCCTATTTATATATAGATAACTCAAAATAATTTCAATTAAATTATTTATTTAAAAAAAAATTATATTTACAAATTGTGAATTACCTGCGCCACGCAGTTTCAATTAAAAAAAAATGAATTATAGAAAACTTACAGTACTTTCACATAAAATATATTTAGTTTTTGCTTTGTATAAATAAATATACACGGGTTTTTACTAACCTCACTTGTATTAGCCAATATATAATTTCCCATGAGGAAAACAGTTTTTATTCATATATTATTTATACAGTACTTCGAAAGAACGCATTTAGATAAAGTTAAATGTATTCTGTATTGCCACCACCTTTGCTACATACTACAAAACTGATCACACAATTGAGCAGCGCAGAATGGTACCTCGTTGACCTAAGCATTCACTGTTCGGTCCTTTTCAGTGAAACCCAGTTTTCTTCGAGCAACTAATCCGCCCTTGACTACTACCAAGCCCCGCGGTACACAACCGACTCACGAAGTAGTTACTTCGTTATCACATTTTCTCACTTATAATACAATACCTGGACGACAGGGCATAGCTTGGTTCTGGAAAAAATATTTTTAAATTAAAATAAACTTTTCGGTTGGCATCACAACAACAACAAAATTATTATTTGCATTTTTTTACCAAAAAAAAAAAAAAAAAAAAAATTTTAAAAAGGTACTTCTTTTGTTTTCACTCGGATTTGAACTGGGGTTAGGCGGATTTTCGTAGCAACTGATTTCCATTTGAGCTATTTTTGTTTTCACAGCGGCAGCAATATTTACCTTTATATACTAGCTATATTTTTTCATTGCCTGAAAACTCAAATAAACAGTTTTCTATGAATGAAATCTAACTACATCGTTTTATCGTCCCCGAAACTACCTACACACTAAGTTTCACGGAAATCGCTGGCGCCGTTTCCGAGATCCTGAATACATAAAAATATACAAGAATTGCTCGTAAAGGTATTACATATATACATAGATTTAGTGTCCCAATTGCTTCGCTCCGTTATTAGATAATCTAAAACTTATAACCAAAAATATATTTGCATCTTTAAACATCACCCCGTGTAAACAAACAAGAGCTAAATAATCTGTTTAGTTTTATAATGTTGTTGTAGTATACATACAATTACATTAAAATATTATTTACTTATATTTCTTAATCACTCTGGGAACTTTCAACATTCTGCAACATTAAATATTTTGTCAACAAATATGCAAATGACAAAATTTGGATCAAATCCAAATCGTGTTAGATTTCCTTGTAGCGGGAATTAATAAGACGTAAAAGGAAGGAACAAAATGTAATTAGGCATTGCCCATTAAATGAATCATAATATTTCCGTACTGGACTTACATATATCGCATCCCGCAAACTCTATACTAGATATCCCTTGAGACAGCAGTTTCAACACCAGCAAAGTGAGTTTCATCCAAGGTGGTTTGAATAAAGCTTTTACCGTCTTATGTAAATTGAACATGGACCCTCGTGTCTTATGGAAAATAAAATAGCTTTGGCGTATATTAACTCGGTCGACTGACAAAGATGTGAGACATTATTATATTTTGTGTTTACCTAAAAGAAATATCTTAAAACGGTTTAATTGAAAAGTTGTTCGCTTTTGAATACAATGTATAACTAATTATCAAGAGTTTTGTTTAGTTTATAAAGCTTGCCGGCGTTAACAAAAGATAGAACACGATTTTGATTTCTGAATAGAAGGCTTCGACTCTTCATACAAAGTTAATGTAAGAACAATTATTGTTTTAAACGGGAAAAGGCTCAACGGGAGCGTTTGAATACCGCGTTGACCGACGTAGGTACGAATCATACATTGAGTTGGAACTTTCGTAAAAGGGAAATCTAATGTGTTTCTTTATTTTATTTTCTTTACCATAGGAGGCAAACGAACAGGTGGGTCACCTGATGTAAAGTGATCACCACCGTCCATAGAGACCAGCAATACCAGAGGAGTCGCAAGTGCGTTGCCAACCTGTGTTAGTAGGGAAGAGGGGATGGGAAGGGAGGGAAGGGAGAGAGGCCACCGGCGCTCTTACTGATGGAACGAAGCGCTACAATGCAAGCACTGTTACTTCACGTCTGTGAGAGGGTGGTACTACCCCAAGCGAGCCGACCCATTCATGTTGAAATCAATAATAGTTTCAGCGTGGCTCTACCACCTATAACGATGTAACTATAGCAAAATTATAGGCTGATTTCAATTCCCGCTTGACTGGCAACCACCATTACAAACTGTAGGGGTGTTCTGGTACTGCACATGAGAGCCAGTTAATAGCTATTTCACACCAAAAGCCGCTTGACATGGTGTTACAACTTATAGTCTGACAAATCTGTAATATGTTTTGAGATTTTGTTGTATTATCCAAAAAACGATTACTGTTTTTACTAAGCCTGAAACATGTGTTGACCAATTCGTCACAGTTTTTAATTTTTAAATCGTGCCGGTCTCTCACGGATTCCAGCTTTCCAAAGTTTTTGCGGACATACATTTAATTATTAAGAATGTATTGGGAGGGCAGAGTTAAAATACCGAATTACTGAAACTTAGTTTATAATGTAATTCGCGAGGTCTCAAATTGTATATTACTCATACTGCCGTTTTTGTAATAAAAATATGGCGTCTATCTCGAATAAAAATAATGTCAATAACTTTATTAGTAAAAGTGGATATTGCTGTTTTTATTTTTATACGACTCATTCTTATAAGTTAATTATCTCTTAAAACCTTTTTAGTTATTTCTTGACGCACAACTCATTAAAAAAGCTATATTCGTACTAATCAGAATGGAAATTAAAAACTAATTTATTGTTGAATGATCTGATCTGATCTGAAATTGGAACTCAAACACCAAAATCGTTTGTTGCATCGCCTTAAAAAACTATACTGCTAAGTATTTTAATGGATATGGTTGTTTTTATCCACTTAGCACTATATCTTTCGAACATTAACGCACTTGGATATAACAAAAATAGAGATTTTATTAACGACTAACTGATGCCCGCAACTTCGCCTCCATTGTTCTACACTCGAGCAACACACCGCGTCTCCGTTCTTTACGACAAGAAAATTAGATCGTCGAACACGTTATTCTTACAAAATTCTTAAAGCTTTACTATTAAGTTTTATTAAATGATTATACCAACATATTTTTTTTAAAAAGAAAAAGTATGTAAGAGGTAAAAAAAGATCAAAATGTATCCAGTAGTTTTTACGTGATGCGAGTACAATGCCTAACTTGTATCATTTATTTATACATAACAGAATAAGAAATAACTTTATCTGTTCACATAACTGAAATGTCTTATAATAATGCCATTAAAATACAAAAGCCCAATTATTAAATTAGGAAAAACAACACGGAATAGTTCTTGTTAATGCAATATCTCATATTATATATAGAACAACTCAAGACCTCTTAGTTAAATAGATACATTTGTATATTAAGAAGGCACAAGAAAATTCAAATATATATGAAGCTACACAAAGTTCTGGTTATAGGCGATTCGTCGGTTTCGTAAATATTTTGAGGACTAAGCATTTCCTTTGAGGCGTTCCTCAAAGTTTATTTATCCCTGTTCAGTTCACATAGTTGAGTAAATATAACACTTTTCTCATATATTTTGTCGATTTTTCTTTTTATATTTTAAACGTACATTATTGGGTTCAGTAAATCATTTGTTCGTAAAACTGTATTATATATAAATTATGTTCATATCGTTATCGATAATATGTTATGAATAATTATTTTCTTTATAGTTTATGAGCTATACATTTTTATCATTACCATTTTCTTTCGCACATTATATAAAAGGTAAGATAGCGTTGTCGTCCTTTTCATGAGATTCAATATTACTGAACCATTTTAGACGATTCCTCTTTTAACTTAATTTTATTCTTGGGTCAGATTTTGTCATATATTTTTTTAATATACAGAACAAGCTATGCATAAAAAAATAAATTAAGGGGAAACAGAAAGACTGCCGGTAGCTACTTTCACTATTATGTACCTAACATATAAATCAATATAATGCAGGAGACAACTGCTTATAATATAAATTAATGAAAAAATCTGCAAGACGGTAAACCTATCTTCTAAGTTGAAATGACTTTGATGGTTTTTTTTATATTAATCTTAATAGACACTAATAAATTGGCCATCATAATTAAACATAATATTTTAATACTGTTTTGTCCCCATGTTTAGATAACAAATATTATGTACAGAAAGACCATGTAATCAACACCAAAAATAAAATAAAAAATTTTGGTATTTGGAAAATCTTTATAAAGAAATGGTCCACATTGAGAAAGGCGTAGATACAACAAGTTATACATATAATCTCGTCCGTCATATCGACGGTTAGGATATCTATAACCTGAGATTAACTCTCGATGTGGAGGGATCAGTCAGTCTGAGATGTTATAAGTCGTTGACAACGGATACCGTTGTTATAAAAGATAACCTTACAAACTTCCAGCTCGTGAATGTGCTCTTAGTTGTATTAGTATATATACACTCATCAAAAAAGTCTAAGGAACATGTACTAATTTAAATTTGAGAATGGTTCTTCACATTATAACGTTGTATTTTTTTTTTACAATAATATCTTTAGGGTTCTATGATGTAAAAATAACAGCTGTTGTCTTTATAAGTTCTTTTAATAACAGAAATGAACAATATTAGAATATACTGTAGAAACTAAGATACATAAGAACTTAACTTTTTTTTACAAAATGAAATTTCTAAAGAAAATGTATTTATTGTGAAAGAATAGAACGAATTAATACAAAGTATGGTCTCCTCTGCCATTCAGAACTTGTCGGCAACGATTATTCATTGAATTAATGAGACTGTTTATGTCATCTTGCGGTATTCGCTCCCAATGGAATTGTAGCAAATCCTTCAGCTGTTGGGTTGTTGTCGCTCCGTCCAAGTCCTACAAAACGCGATTCTGGAGCATGTCCGATGCGTGCTCGATGGGGTTGAGATCTGGCGATTGTGCAGGCCAGGGCAATACCCGGATGTTCTCCGTTGCAAAGTATTCACTGGTTCGCCGAGCTATATGTGAACGCGCATTTTCATGCATTAACCTAAAATCGGAGCCAAGGGTTTGTGCAAGTGGGTAGACATAAGGTCTGAGAATATCCTCAATGTAATTTTCAGCATTCATGTTTCCATTTACAAAAACGAGCTCAGTTCGCCTGTTCTTGGTAATACCCGCCCATAACATAACTGTTGAGCCGCTGTATGGATGAACTTCCTGAACGCACCTGAGCCTTTCAGTATTTCCGGGCCAACGATACACTCGCACCCTCCTTGTATCAGGCTTAAACCCGAATCGCGACTCATCGGAAAACATAATTTTACCCCATTGTTCCTGGGTCCATGTTATGCGTTCTCTACACCATTCATATCGACGAGCGCGATTCCCGTGACGTATCGGTGGGCACCTGATTGGGTGTCGAGCTCGTAGGCCGTACTGACACAGTTTTCGCACAGTTTGAGGACTTACATCAACACCACTTGAAATTTGTAGCCTCAAACTTATCTCTCGAGCGGTTAACATCGGCTGGCGTCTTGCAGTCAGTTGTAAGTACCGATCTTGCCGAGTGGTTGTACTCATTTTACGGCCTGGATGCTGTTCAGCGGGTTCTCCTGTAGTATTGTAGCGCTGCCAAAGACGACAAATAACACTTCTATGAATGCCAAAATGTCGAGATACCTGAGATTTATTACTTCCCGCTTGCAACATCCCTACAGCTCTTTGCATTTCATCTGCCATTAAATGACGTCGCTTCATGACGTAAAGAATATCTAACAATTCAATTTTGTTGCTAAGTTTATTTAAATGGTTGGTAAAATTATAAAATCAAGACTAAACGTAGCAATTAAAACGCACTTAAATTCAAACAAATTCGCAGTCATTTGAATTTTATGAAAAAACAAAACATAATCAAATTTTTTTTTTACAACCAGCCAGTATGTCATCCATAACAAAAAAGTTTACTTATCTACGCACTTTGTTTGAGAAAATACTTAGAAATTAATTAATATAAATGGTAAAATTTGTAATATCACGCATGTTGCTTAGACTTTTTTGATGTGTGTATATTTAAAATAATAGTAGTTTTATGAAAATCAGCATGTTATAATCATTAATAATGCTACTTCTTAAAGTAACTTATTAAGTAAACATAAGTAAAAATTATAATTGATTGATTTAATTAAGGTATGTATATAAGTTTCTTCCTAGATGATTTTGATTACAGTTTTGGGCCTCACGTATTTTGTTTATAGATGACTAAGGTGCCCAATTTTTCTGTTGTACTTACAATCTCGATAAAATCCCATTATTGGATAATATCATTATCATCATAAGCATATAAAAAATCCACTACAGCACATAGATATATGCTGTATACGTATCTTCCTGATGGAACGTAACTAGGCAATATATTTTTTTAAAAATAATTGTTATATTTATATAAACATAATTGTAATAGTTATAAGATTAAATATTTACTTAAATTACATGATATTAAATGAAACTTAAAAGGACTGTAATCATAAATACTCTGTTATAATATTACTGTTACAAAAGCCTTCAAATCTACTATTGAATATTCGTTTTTATTTTACTAATAATGTGCTAATTTAAACACATGGTCTTAGAGTTGTTCATTTCAATTATACGTAAAACGTGAACTCGTTTGATTGTCGCATATTCTAAAGGAAGCCTCACAAACAAATCTTTGTATATCCCACATATATCTATGAGCCTTCAAGTGCGGTGAGATCCTTAGCAAAAGATATAAAATACAAATACGGACGTCGCTGTATTTATCCTTGGCTCGGTGAATCATTTTCACTAGGCTGAAAATCGCCAGGGATCAAACGTGGGAATATTATATTTAAGTCACAATTTCCATGTTCTATATAGCTTAATATCATAATGCAATTGTCATCTGCTATAATACATGTATTTAAAATTCTCTTGGAAATGAAAGCAGTTTCATTTAAACATAATAAATGTTAATTTATTTAATTGGCGGGTTGTCCACGAAACTTCGTATATATTAAACAAAATGGTAGTCGGCAGATAACGAATGTTTGCTTCTTATTATACAATATCGTAATACTGAAATTATTTAACAGAAACGAACTGATACAAAGTACGAATTAAAGAACGCACGTTATATGGAGCTCGGTGTGTGACAAAATAATGAAGAAACCTATACTAATACTAGCGGGCCGGGCGGACATTGTCCTACCTTGATGATATTTAAAAAAAATTTAAAATTCGACCGTAGCGCTATCTACTGCGTCCAATTTTGAATTTAAACCATTCTCCGTTCTACAGGGACATGCACACAAAATGTCATCAAAGTCGGTCCACCCGTTAAGGAGGAGTTCAGTGACATACACGTACAGAAGAAATTTATATATAAGTATAAGGATTATAAAGGGTTTGTTTGTTTGGTTGTTGTGTTTGATTTGAAAAGAATTTCAGTGTTAAATAGCTCATTTATGACGGAAGGCTATATATCATCACGCTAAGATCAATAGGAGCGGAGCACCAATGAGGAATACTTAAAATGTTTTTTTTCCTTTTGAGAGCTTCCGCTGCGTTTTAACATTAACGCAAAATAACTATATCATGCGGAAGAAGTTGCAGATAGAGGCTAGCAAGTAATAAACTGCATTTTAACATCTTTAGAAATGTCTGTGTTCGTTTGTTTGGACAAGCATCACTGTTAAAATACTGCGTTCATGATATAACCTCTTCAATAAAATAATAAAACATATCTTCGAGTAATTCTTCTTTATTATAATTTTAATGACGAAGCCACATAAGAAAGAGAAAACTAAATGAGCATAATATATTCAGACGACTTCATTATTCACTGTTTTTTACATAAAGTGCCAAGCAGACTAAGTCACGGGTAGATCTAGTAAAAACTATGTGTATTCATTCTGTCTTTAAATATCATCGATAGAACGAAAGTACATGTGTTACTAGTGTTAACAAGTGCCTGTTCAGATCGTATACAAATTAATTGGATAAAAATTATTACATACACAAAACCAAATGCTTACAATTTAACGTGCAATACAAAAGCCATCAAACAAATGGGTCTCTTTGATATATGGCTCATGCCGAGTATGGCGCCTGAATGTTGCTAAGTTTTATGCCACCACATAAACCCACATAATCATCAATCCCTTCTTTATATACATGTCGAGTTATGATAGCGACTTAACCTATTTAAATCGGTAAATCACCAGTTATTCTGTGGGTGCTTTGAGATGCAAATTACTTTACACAAATACTAAATTATCATTTATCACACATGATAAACCGCCAATATAAATTTACGATAGTCCTTTGACTAAAAATCTCATAAGCTATGCAGTTGGTCTATGCGTTCATTTTCATTTTTATAACAAAACGTAGCCCACTGATTCCGGTTTCACCTTTCAAGTAAATGTAAATAATGCACTTTATACGTGAATCATTTTTCATATACTTGTAAAATATTTATACGGATTACATTGCACAGTTTTATTTCGAATTGATTCTGTAGCGAAAACATTGTATCGTGTATCTGAACTAACAAGTTGTTTGCTTCGTTTTCTAAATCTTCTAACACAAATACAATCTAAAGCGATTCACTTTTATACTCTGTTCGTGGCTCCATGACTAAAAGTTAAATGTAAATAAATGAATGATTAATTATTTTAAATGAAATTATATTTGTAAACATTATTATAAATCTCTAAACCTATAAACAAATAAATCAATACTAATTTAATCTCTACATGTTATATTTTGGATTTAAAAATCGGAGTACCTAGATTTCATATTTTTTTTTGTTTTTGGCGTGAATTTACTAATAGTCCATCTAATATTAAGTGGTTACTGCACTGTAGGGCTGTGCATAACCAATGTGAAAAGGACAAATATATCACCACGTGACGTATTCTTCAAAAGAATTCTTTATCATACAATATTAATCAATCCTCTTGCACGCAGACGCGCGAAATTATTTGGATTACAAAAAATCTATAATGGAATCCATAGATTAGGTCAAGCTCTTCAAACAAGCAAACTTGCAATTAACCCAGTATCAACACATAGCCAATAAGCCCATCGTTTCTATTCACGAAGCGACTGATTGTGTTCATAGCTCAATTAATTCGGTTGATTGGTCCCTGTGTGAATTTTAAATTTTAATAGTATCAGAATTCGTATAGTGTTATAAGTCAACTACATCTCGTCCGCATTAGTTCTAAACCATCTTAAGATTGACTCGTCATATTCTACTTTTACATCTCCTATAATTCGTATCACTTCTTTGTACTGGAAGTTACAATTAAAATTAGTTGTAACCAAGAATCCATTTCCAATGTTGTAAATGCTTTAACTCTTAACTTTGTTATATTAAAAACTGTTCACTTAATAAACGCACGGAAAACCAAAATGTTTGCATAAATTCTACCTCTATTTGTGTTTCACCCCAGTAGAGGCAAATATTTTTCTCACGAGTATAAACAATCACTCGGCGATTGTATTCTTTTTACCTTAAAAAATCATAAATACTGAAGTATACTTTTTAATTATTCTTCTCATAATTATTGTTAAGTAACATGTCTAATAAGCGATAGGTGTCGTCTTCATTTAATGACTTATTTTTAGTTTAATTCTGAATTTGCCTAACAATTTTATAAATAAATTTCTTCTGTGCGTGTATATGTCACTGAGCTCCTCCTAAACGGTTAGACCGATTCTGACAATTTTTGTGAGTGTTCAGGTGTATCCAAGAATGGCTTAGATTCACAATTGGAACCGGTAGGTGGCGATGCGGTTGAATTTTAGTATTTTTTTATTATAAAGGCGGGACAACGTGCACAGAGCTCGCTAGTTTATTATATATTCACGTATAGAGATATGAGCCAATGATGTGAATAATAAATGATCTCACAAAGAATTGAAAAATATTAATTTTAGAACAACTTTATCTTTCCTTAACTAAAAAATGTTCGAAGGTTATCTTTTGAATGTTAGTTAAAATTGAATGTAGCAACGAATGATATAAATCTCGAACAATACCGGTACCTTGGGAAAGCTAACTGTCTCGAGACCTACAACACCTGCACGCACGCACGCACATATATATATATATATATATATCATCATATATAATCCGTATTGTATATATAAGCAAAGTTTGTTTTCTTTGTCTGAGGTAAACTCGAAAACTACTGGACCGATCAGCATAAAACCACGACCATTCGACGCGGAATTAATCGTAGATGGTTATATATATTTTTCAAATTCTACAAGGCCCTTTGCCATGTTTTCTCAATTTGTTTGTTTATTAATCTATTTGCTCCCATATTTTTTCTCGAACTGACTACGCTATTGGCCTTAATTTTTTGGCTTTCACCGGACTACTAAGGCGAGCGCTTAAGGCACTCAGCCGATTTTATGTTGGCAACCAGCGCAAGGGTTTACGGCACACCTCGGCTTGGCTGTTGCCCGTTGCATGCAAAGTCGCGACCTACCTTAGCAAACCTAGCTAACTATTCATATATGTTTGAGTTGTCGAGACGTATATGTGTACCAAGCATATACGCCTCGACAACTCCTCCATATATATTTTATCGAAAAATTGAGAGTTTTCTCTGTTCGATAAGGGAATAAAAGTAAACCCTTCCACCAAAATGTGTAGCGTGTACGCGTGCACGTATGTGGGGGTGATCGTATAGAGTTGTAGCAGTGATGTATTGGTGTGTCACCGTATCGCGCAAGCAACGCACTCAAGGGCTCCCTGCCGAGGGATCGAACCTAGGCTTGAGCCGCTGCCATGGGAGGCCTAATCGTGTGTGCGGGAGCGAAGTTAACCCCCAGACCACGGTGGCGCGATCTGTGGTTACGCGGTCGTGGGCATGAGCACGCTCTGTTTCGAGGGACAGGCTGGTACTGATCGTTCGCTGATGTGATATCATCAGGAGGGTCGGTAAAAATGTGTCGTGGACGTCTTTTATATCGTTGGGTACGGGTTCGTAGTTTGCGGCGGATATCACTAACGGACTGGGATCATTCGCGGCTCGCTCGAAATAACTGCTCGTAAGTGATTTTATATACGCCCAGATGGACGGCATCTCCAGGTCCCTGTGGAGATCCGCATTCTGGACGTACCAAGGGGCACCGGTGCTTTTACGCAGATCCCGGTTCTGCAGAGTCTGAAGTTTTTCAAAATTATTCGCGTGAGCAAAGACCGGACAACTATACGTCATTATCGGGCGGATACAAGTCTTATATAATGTGAGCTTATGTCTGAGGGACAAATTGATCTTCTGACAAAGTAAATAATAGAGGCGACCCAAGACCATAGCGGCTTTGTTTCGCACTCTCTTAACATGGGAATCGAATGTTATGTGTCTGTCTAGTGTGACGGCGAGATACTTGACCTCGGTGGTCCAAGGTATCTCGGTTTTGTATAGCCTTATGGGCTTTAAATTATTATCCCGAGTCCTAGGATCGAAGAATATCGTGGCACTCTTTTCGGGATTGATAGCTATAAGCCATCGAAGAAACCAATCACCGAGTGTGCTAACGGCTTCTTCGAAGCAATTCCTGAGGTGATCCGGCCGCCATCCAGAGGCGTAGATAACTGTATCATCAGCATAACAACCTATCTCAACTCCCGGGAGCTTAGGTAGGTCGCTGATGAACAGGATGAAGAGGTTGGGCGGGAGTATTGAGCCTTGTGCCACACCTGAGCGTATCCACCGGAGTAGACGCGAGTGCATGCTCTACAGCTGATTCTATTGACTCGATATTGGAAAGGTCAGTGTTATCAGTGCTTGGGGAACACTGTTTCTCTAAACTCACGGCGAGACATTCTGCTTTATGAGTGTTATCAAACGCGGGAGGCAACCCGGGGCCTCTATCAAGAAGAGGCATTGGAATGACCGTATCTGACTTAAACTTTCGTGTGAGGGTCCAGAATGACAGGTGAGACGGCTGGAGATCCTCCAGAAACCTGTCCCACCTGTCACCTCGATTTCAGAAATACGAGACTTAACTGCTTTCCGCAAGAAACGTAAGCGTTCGCGGTTCTCTGCAGACGGGTAAGCGTCGTGAGCTCGAGTCGCGGCGTTCTTTTCCGTGATCAATGCTCTCACGTCGTCAGGGAGTACAAAACGGCGTTCATTCGCCGCTTGTACCTCTTTCGAGGTCTCCCTGACGGCGGTCGGGAGATAATCAACCAGGGAATCGATGGCCGAATCCGCGTCGGCTTTAGACACCAACACGTCCGGAATCCTGTCTATTCTGCTAGACGACGGATTATTTTTAAAATATTCACGGAGTTTCATGTAATCGGCCAGTCTGATCGGCGACGGGCTGAAATCAGAATTCTGACCTAACTGTAATACAACCGGGCGATGATCTGAGTCGAGTTCGTGTACGACTGATATGAGACGTACAGGAAGCGCGACATTTTTTTAATAACGCTACGTCTAAAATTGACGCTCGGCAGTGATCTTCATACTGCGTGGGTTCCGGAGGGGCTATGACGTCAAAGGCGAGAGCTTCACCTAGTTCGTCGAGTATCCTCCCGTTACGAGAGGTACACGGACTGTTCCAGATAACGTTCCGGCTATTGAGGTCCCCCGCTATAATGACTAAGTCACCTAAGTTAAACAATGCCTGTAAATCGGATATAAGTAATTGTTTGTTCGGAGATAGGTACGCGGAGACAAGAATAATATCAGAGTGGCCTGTTATATCTACACGACACACTGACACTTCCATATGAGTTAGCGCGGGCGGATCTAACGGCATGCAGTACAACGAACGCCTAAAATAGATTAAGGTGCCACCCCCGCGGGTGACACGGTCGTTCCTGACTATACAGTAATTCGCGATTCTCGGATTACGCATACTCGGTTTTAACATCGTTTTCTGGATGAGGAAAACGTCAATTTGTCTATCGCGCAAAAAGTCAGCTACTAGATCGCGCTGTGTGAATGGATGTGAAGGGATCTCGCATTGAAAAACGAGAGAGATAGACCGCGTGGTTTTACTTTATTAAGACCCGTGAATTTAAAAACTTATTTAAATGTGGGTGACCGGGCGAGACGCTGGATTGTGGCTCCGATGGGCAGAAAGCGCGCTAGTGCGGTGAGAAGACCTAGCTCCTCCTCGACCTCTACGATGGCGTGGAAGGCGAGGACCTCCTTCATGTCGTGCTCGCGAAGTAACTGCTTCATCCAGTCGAACTTACTGGAGATGGAGGATGAAGTGGCATAAGCCGCCTATCGTGGCCTGAGGCTTAAAAGAAGCCTGAGGCTGAGGTCAGGGGGCCATAGGGACCCGCCCGGGTTGAGCCGCGCGCGGCACAGAGGGTGGCGAGCGCGGTGAGGTCGTGGGTGCGGGCGCTACCAGGGTGCGGGAAGCGCCCGGCAGGCCCGGGAAGGCCTCCACGGACATGAGAGGTGGAGGCGGAGAGCGGGTGGCGGCTACATGCGCCCTGGGCGCCTGCCTCGAATGACGGAGAGGCTGTATGCGCAGCGCGCGGGGACAGCCGCAATAATTTGCGGGATGACCCGCGTTACCGCAGAACACACAGCTGGGAGGATCGGTAGTGTCAAGAGTGCGCGCGCACTCCTTCGTGGCGTGGTCTCCCAGGCACTTGACGCACCTACGGCGAAGATAACAGTTTTTCGCAGAGTGCCCATAACTCTGGCAGTTAACGGTGACGCCGTTGAGGTCGCACACAGATGTGAGCGAGAAAATGGCCTTGCCGTCCTGCGATCGGTCGTGGAGAACAAGCGCCATATTGTAGGGAGCGCGGGTGCGTGGGTGGTACATGCGATGTACCTCACGCACGGGGAAGTTCTTCTCCTTCAGGGAGAGGGTGATGTCCTTGACCGAGATTTCAGCCGGGACACGACACGGAGGAGGCGCTCCTCCTCGAGAGCGAACGTAAAATATGCTAATTTCGATTCACTGAGCAATCGAATCAAAGCGCGATGGTCATCGGACGTGGGATATTTTACGCGAATGCCCGCCGTGGTACTCAGGGCAGACGTATAATTGACCTTATGGGTCTTCAAGCGATTAGAGATCGAAGTCCACTGGGACTTGTATCGTGACTGGAGGTGAGGGGCGCGGCTTCCTACCTGCGGTACCCGCAGGTTGGGAAGGAGTGAATGGGACGGAGCTAGATCCTTTCGTCCGCGGTTTACTACTCGGTATAGCCGGAGCTGGCACACGAGCGCCGTCTATATTCGCGACTTTTCCTGCGTAACCCGGGTTCGTCGGATAAACCGGGCGACGCCTGTTGTATGAGACGGTTGTATATCCGTTCTTGTCTGTTTGCGCAGAAGGCGTGGGAATCGCGAACACTGTCGCGGTCGGCTCGGCGGACGTCTTCACGTCTAGCTCCATCTCGGAGCCGGTCTCCGAGCTCCGAGACACCTGGACTAGACTAGGTGACCTCGCCAAGGCCTAGCTACCCAGGCCCGTCTACCTTTGCAGTAGGCCGCGGGGCCTACGGCGAGCGGGCAGGGCGCTCCAACCCACTTCGTTTGCACCGTGAGGTATCTGCAGGTTGGCCAGACGACTGGACTTTATGCAGCCCAGGTTTGCACTGAAAAGTGCAGTTTGCTGCGCTCAAAACGGAGCGCCTACGATTGATATCACGTTCTTCAATGAGCCGGACAGAATCGCGGCGATCTCAGAAAGTGACAGCGCGTACGCGAGACGATGCACGAAGCACGAAACACGCAGCCGAAGATCAATCGCACTCACGGTAACACTTCGAAAAAATAACGGTCACTTTTCTGAGCACAGTGCGCACGTCTGACACGCGCGGTGGCACAAATCGGACTCTTCACGCAATTTCCATAATTATTACCTACCGCTGCGTGTTAATGTCAGTATTATATGCGTTGCCATGGTAACGCGATAACATTCTATCGTAAATATTTTCATGGTTTATTTTGTCTTCCTAAAAGTTTATTCTACGTTAGTTTTGTATACAATTTTTAATTATACGTGTTACGTTTATATCGCAAACATTTCTAAAGTTTATTTTGTGTTGCTATTTAAAAACTTTAATAGTAATAATATTCGTTCAATAAGACTGTCGAAGGAATTAACCCATATGCTAATTCTAAAGTTGTCAATATAGGTAGTTTTCTTCTATGTCCAACTTAATGTAAAGGTATAAGCGCCAAATCCTCTATATAATATTTCATAAATTTTGTCTTCTTAATTTTCAAGACCATAGAATTCATGCTCCGTGGTATTATTATTTTTCATTCATTTCACTTATGCACAATAAATAAACCATATTACATAAAACGTCACAAATTTAACACAATATAGTGACAAGTAACACAAGATTATGAATAAAATGTAAAATCCACTACATGACAGACTGAAATCCCGTCAAAAACTCCTCAAAAAGTTTATTCTACGTTAGTTTTGTTCCCAATTTTTGATTTGTGATATATTACGTATTATAAAAATAAAGTGTGTGTATGTAATATTAAAATAAATACTTTTTGGTGAATAAATATATCTGTGATGCTACAAATATCAACAATTTTTTTTAATTCTGTCGAATGTCTGTTTTTTTTATTTGTTTTGGGTAATCTCGGAAACGGCTGGACCTATTAGAACAGTTTTTTTTTTCTTAGAAATGACTACGCTATTGATCTAGCAAGGTCAGCTTCACCGGACTACAAATAATATTTGAATGGCAATTTTACGGGCAAATAAGTAACTAATTAGCTGTTTTATTTTAAGGTAGCCGGTTCAGCAAACGATGCCCGCCTTGATAATAAGACAAACTATACCTAAACCTTGCCCAAGAATAATCTTATATATTAGTGAAAACGACATGAAGAGGCGTTCTGTAGTTTTTGATGTTATCGCGATCAGACATATAGACAGACGTGAAACAGGACTTTGTTTTACATTATGTAGTGATGAACTGTTATCCGTGCATTCGTCCGTGTGAAATTAATCAAAAATATGTTGTTCACTGTAAACATGCGCGTGTAACATACGCTGTACTGGACTCCAAGAATAAATATAATTGAAAGTCGTATGTTTATATGCGATTTAAATTATAGCAAGGTATAATAATAACTTAATTATATCGACACTATGGACATATTATATATATATAATAAAATATTCAACATATATTGTTTGTTTATGTTTAGCTTAATGTTTCATTACTTTCTTATATAGTGTAAGTGAGCACTGACTGTGGTATATAGTAGTTTAAAATTTCAGTTATGTGGCTAATGATAAATCCCATCCCATTCGATACACTATTAGTATTTACATATATAATGTACACGTTACCTGTTACAGTAGATAGTATTATTATAATTTACACTACATGTGTGATCACAATTTTAAATTTATTTAATATATAAAAAAACGCGTGCGAAGCCGCGGGTAACAGCTAGTATTATATATTATAAAGCCAAAGATCAAATTTTATTTATAATTTTTGGCCCTTGATCCATCAATATATAGAGCGATTTCAAATTTTTAGCTTGCTCGATACTATTAATAACAGTTTAATAATCAAATTATTACCAAAGCGACACAAGAGTACAAAAAAACAGCTGCTTATTTTAAGTTCTATCTTTAAACGTTGTACCATTATCTTACATTTCTGTTCTTTAAAGAATAAAATACGAAAGAAAATATCTAATAGGAGATGTATAGCCGATCAATAGATCTTTATAAACGTTTCTATGCGTTGATGTTTGACTACAATGAACTAGTATAAAAAATATTAAAAAAAAACGAGAATAACCGCAGGCGTAGCTAGTCCTACATAAATTTAGAGCTCTACATGAAATGATTTTATTACCTATAAGCTATAGGTACTAAACGTTTACAGCTATCACACGTAGTAAAGCTCTGTTAGTGGGATTGATAGCCGATATAATAATTTTCAATTTATGACATACTCATTTATTTTATTTTATTATAAAAGCCTTATTATATTCGATCGATTGCATTTTAACTTAATAAGTTACATTTTGTGATATATACAAAGTACAAACATACATACAAAACATAAAAACATACAAAAATATACAAATCTCTGGCTTTCAAAATTTATATTACTGCATCGACAAAAAGTTGTTATGACTATAGTCCTTGGTTTTTCATTTACTGAAAAAAGAAAGTTAATTTTAGTAGACAAAGTATAGGAGTTATAGCTATCTATGTCACACTGGCTAACTATATTATCTTTGCCCGACCAAAAAAGATCATCCATTATCCCTCCGCAAATACCTTTATGTCCAATAATATACATTGTAAAAAAGTTAAAAACGCAATTTTGATTCCGACATTAAAAACTCTAATCTGTCTATTCGATTTGTAAAAAGCATTTTGATAGAAGTTAAATTAATTTTACAGCAATCGAAATCCAATTCTTTCAGTGTAGCGATCGAACTAAGAGAGGCTTATTGGAAAATAATAAAACGCTCGGCAAATGGCAACGTTTTGATTACATCTATTGAAAATGTGACAATGGAGAATGGATACGAGCCCATATTGCTGTGTTCTCCACGTAAGTGTTACATTGTTCTGATTAAAAAAGATGTGTAAATATTTGTTTAGTATGTCTTACAATTAAAAAATAGGTAATCACTCAACGATATTTATGGGAGGCTCACGATAATTTTAAAACATGACGAGAATGCTTGGATTATATTTTCATTATCCAAGAAAACGGAGAGGAATTCGTAGCACGAAAAATAAAGTTCTTCAGCAATTTAAAAACTTAGAGAAGACGTTCAAGAGCGTTTAAGAATGGAACAGTAGCGAACAGTCAGCCAGGTTTACACTGTTCAGTTATTACGTTGATAGTTACACAATTATGCGATATTAGGTATACACATTATTTACACAAATGTTGGAGCCGACTAGATTTGATGCATTATAAAACATATGGTTCGTGCGACATGCAGAATAGAAAAAATGTATCCTGGCACTAAGAGCCATTTACGCCTCACGCCGAAAAAATTAGTACATATAACGCCTATATATATGGGTCACCAGGGTTGCATATGTAGAAAAAATATATTCTGGTGTCCTTCCGCAGGGTCAAGGTTTTTGATCCGGCCGATGCAATTCACACATGGAATGTGCGACCCACAGCTGCTAACAGGGCACGGATGTATCGTCTTGTATCTGCACCGGATCTTGCGCAGGAAGTCAACTGCCGTGTGTTACGAATACAGAGCTGAGCTAGATACCGCGCAACACACTCTATTGGAGTGTGCTACGTGAGAGATTCATCGCCAAATCTTAGGCAGTGGGAGATGATCTCTCGCTGCCGGCGGTGAAAGCCACACTTGACAGTGAGAGAGTGTCGTACGCAAAGACCTCCCTTTGCGAGAAGGTTATATCACAGACGAACGTGACGTAAAGGGTCCACGAAAAGGATTCTCGCAGCGGCGCTTTCCGCCAACGGACGGCCAGTAATGGAAGTACGGGGTGCTAAGCGTACCTTCTTCCTTGGCCTTAGTCGGGCCAGGGGAGATGAGTCGAAGGGCTCATCTCTCCGTTGCAATTTTCCGGCGCCTGGCGATACGATTGTGGTATACCAGTTTGTCTGCTTCTCAAGGCGGAACCTCACACCTAGAAACTGGCCCGGCTGCTTGTGTTGCCTGATTGAACACGTAAGCGATCTCTCCGCTCTACGAGGCGACAGATGGTTTATAGATGGCGACAGGGATACACCCTGGAGTTTTCGTGAGTAGAAGTTGAATTAGTAGTCTTGCATAATCATTTGACGTAATCTTGCATAATCCTATGGCGTGGCCATGACGAATATCTCCACCAAAGAGGTAGAATATACATATGAATGATAAAGGCAGGAAGAAATAGATATACAATAATCATATATGTGATAGCAGAAATTGGTAACAAACTTACTCGGATTTTTTGGTAGAAACACTGAGCATAAGAAAAGTAAGAAGCGTTTGAAATGAATACGGATATTGAGGGATTTAATGGAAGGAAACGAGTTTTGTAAGGTAAGAAAATCTTGGGCTCCAAACATTATATTGACCCCAATAGCGTCATAGGTTAATAATAAATATATTATATTTATTACATCAAAAAGTGGATAACTATTTATCTTATGTCAGGGTAAATCTAATTAATATGTTAACAGTTTTATTGCTGCTACCAGTAAACAATAAGTCCATTAAATTTAGTGATGTTTAGGCCCTAATCTGGTAAAGTTCTTTAATGAAGTTCATCGTTTTCGCTTAATTAATTGTAATTAATTAGGATTTCAATAATAAATAATGCTTACGCCACATATATAATTATAGATTAGGTAGTCATGCTGAAGCTATAAGTGAATATAGCATGAATGGATCGGCTTGATCGGGGTAGTACCACCCTCTTATAGAAAACATTACATATAACAACATATAAACGTTACATATCGTTCGGTCAGTGAGAGCGCCGGAGGCCCACCTCCCGTTCTCTCTTCCTCTCTTCCCCACCAACATAGGCTAGCAACGCACTTGCGACTCTTATGGTGTTGCTAGTGTCTATAGTCACTTGTGATCACTTAACGTCAGGTGACCCATCGTTTGACTCCTATTATATGAAAAAAAGACTAATTCATAGTTGTAAGATAATAATAGATAAAATATACATTAAACTGTGATTCATATGATAGCAATACCTTATGAATATACATATCCGTTTTATTATAAACAAATTAAACGTTTCCTCGAATTTTAATAACAATAATAACGTATTTATAGTCAGAAAAGAAAAAATAATCTAACAAATTCAATATTTACAATATAAAGTTATACCTTTTAAACGTAGTACCTACCTTATAACAGGAATAAAGCAAATTACGGATTTCAACAAGTTAGACAGTAACAAATGTGACACAAACATATTCTCTTCTGAAGTTAAGTTTGGCTTTACTGTCGTAAAGCACTTAAAACTTAGTAATGTGTCCTATATAATGTACTCCGGTGTATAAGGTATGTTGCACACTGGTTATCTGCATAGAAACGTCTTGCTCGAGTCTTGACTTGATAACTATGGAATTATTAAATGTCATCGCATCATCTCCTGTTATGCATTATAGGTATCCTAATGATTACCTCTTCTGATTTCCTCCTTTTATACTCCATGTCCTCAACTTCTCAAATTTGTTGACAGAATCTAATGTAAGTATTGTGGTTCCCATTCGAATATGTGTTACATTGACGAACGCTGCGTTTGACCATGAAACATTTCAGCTATCATTCATAAAAATGTGATATGTATGTACATAGAAAAATATATACTGTGTTTATCTATTATCTATAATCTGTAATATTCTCTTAACAAAAATCTCAACACGATATAATCTAAATATAAACAAGTTAAATATACTCTAAAATATGTACTTTCATTGATAGGTTTTTTTTTACTAATGTGATTCCAATCTCTTAATTCATCTATAGATAAGGCGCAGTGTGTACATATCACCCAAATAAAATAAATATACTATATAATGTATTCCTAACAATCCTATTTAAATTCACATATTAGGATACAATCTAGTATTATAATCTGTCTATGTAATAATAGGATCTATACACCAGATTGACTACGTAATTACCGATAATTGACTATATACGCATCCATTTAACACCTCCTTTCAAGATTGCATTGATAATTATTATTCAGCAAATTAGCTTACGTAATATATCCTATATAATTTTTAACATATATAATTCTAAAAGTTAATATTTGTATATTTCAAAAAATAACCTAATGGAATTTCACTTAACATTGGTAACCTCTTAAGGGTTGTTTTCTCAGAGAAACAAAACTATTAATATACTACGAGGCTTTCTTCTTAATTTTAAGGAGCTGTATATTTTTTATCTTTTATTTTTGGCAATCAATCATTTAGATTATTACTGCCATTGTCACGTAGTCAATAATATTACAAGCATCGTACAATCACTTCAATAATAAGCGTCGTGTCAGTCAATATTCTAACAAGATGGTGGATCCCTTGTTAAAACCTACCAGGGAGTTTTTGTGGCATCTCAGAATTTCATGCTCCGTGGTATTATTTTCCATTCACTTCACTTATGCACAATAAACTAATTATATTACGCAAAACACCACCAAATTTACAAAATATAGAGTCTAATAACACAAGATTATGAATAAAATATAAAATCCACTACATGACAGACTAAGATCCCGCCAAAAACTCGCTGTATATTTTAAACGTTAATAGGTAATCAGTTGAAATTCTGACTGATTATATATAAGAATCTGGACGACCAAGCCTAGCTCGGTTCTTAAAAAAAAAAACATTTTTAAATTAAAATAAACTGTTAGGTTTGCCTCACAAAATTAGTATGTTTCATCAAAAAACGATATCTTTCTTATAATCATAATAACAAACTTATTTTTTAGATAAATTAATCTAGGTTTGCCTCACAAAATTTGCATTATCTTACCAAAAACAAAAAAAATTAAGAAAGATTTATTTTGCTATCACTGGTATTCGAACTGGGATTTGACGAAATTTCGAAGCAGCCGATTTCTAAGCAATTTCCAAAATTTACCTTTATATTCTAGCTATATTTTTTCACTGCCTGAAAACTTATATAAAAAAAAAGTTTTCTATGAATAAAATTAGTAAAATCAACCTAAATCGATTTATCGTCCCCGAAACCACCTACATACTAAGTTTCACGGAAATCGATGACGCCGTTTCCGAGATCTTGAATATATAACAATATAAAAATATACAAGAATTACTCGTTTAAGGTATTAAATATAGTAAGAAAATTAAAATGTTAAAATCTAAACCGTTCTTAATCTAAGAAATGTATTTGTTAAGCTTTTTTTTTATTACAATTATATACTTACAGTTAAATACAATTAAGCAAAAAGATAAATTAGTTTCAAAGGAAAGCATTCGTTTAAAAAAAGATTTTCTTTAATGTTTCTTAAAACGGACTATAGAATTACATACGAGTCAAACTTGGTTCAATTATAAAACAATTTCTTAAAAAAATATGACAACATGTGAATCTATTTCTAAGAATTTCGTAACGAATAAAAGAAGAGGTAACTGTTTGTAATATAAACATTACACAAACTATTTTATTAAGGTTACCTTCAGTATACGAGGCCGATTGACACTTGTCCGCTTTTTTATATAATGGAAGCAGTAAACGTCCAGTATTTTTTTTTTATCGTAGCACGGCAAAATGACTGCACTATGCCTGATGGTAAGCACAGTACAATTCAAAAATAATAGCAACCACCGAGTGACACACTATCCATCGCCGGTCGCCACTATCATGCCGGCCCGCAAAAAGCTGGATATGCACAGGCTGATCCCGAAACGCAACTCGCAAAAGCGAGTCACTATTACGGGCTTTTTCGCCATATACATGGTGGTTGCGACCCAGTCGGGCTGTAAAGCCCTACCACCCCGCTTACGCCATTGCCTCGTTCGTTATTCAGCAGGGTGCACCACGTGCAGGTGAGGTTGGCTTGGGTGCCTCAAGTTTTATGATGTTATTCGACACCCCTTACACCCCAAGTAAAGTAAGACCTTCCCTTGAGAAGAGACATTTGGCCCAGCTGTCTGTTCTTATAGGCAGGAATTGCTATTTTTACTAATCAGTAAACGTGGTACCAGTCCACAATGTCCATATGACATAAAGTGATCAATACCAAACATAGACTACTTTTTTGTCATAGAAACTTTAAACTGATATGCAATTCACAAAATGATAAATGATCATTAATAGAGGCTCTATTACAGCCCACTTCAAAAAGAATCCTAGTGGAAAAAAGGACTTAAATCTTGATGTCACTGAAAATACTTTAAAACTCCTGAAGACTGACGTAATGAGATGCCTAGTAAGGACTTATTATGATATAAATAGATATGGAGTGGTTCTTATGCAGTCAAATCTTACACAACATTTACCACTAATCCTAGAGTCAAATAAAATTACTCGCCACTAATGGAAATCGACGATAATTTAGAAATTCTAATACTTGTACAAAGTTGTAGTTCTGCGAATGTTACCATACAGATCCTTACGCTATAAGATCCTATCTTATGATAATGCTTTGTGGTAGAAATAATGACCAATAACTTATGAGGTTACAATAGAATCTTCTAAGATTGAGATTACTTGGGGTGAGGTGACGCATGAAGCCATCGACAGACCGAGAAGGTAAAGCATTGTGTCTACCCTCTGCCCCGATAGTTCTGGGACATAGGATGTAAAGAAAGCGACATGGAATAGAAATTTATGAGGTTTCCGTAGTCTAATATATTATAGGTCAGACAGTCTTTGTAACCTCATAATAATTTATTGTATACTAGACAACAATGAATCTGATTACTTTAAGATTTGACTCCATAATACTATTTTCTTAACTTACAGTCATTATTGTATACTTGTATCAAAAGTCTTATACGACATACAATAGATAATACTTTGCTCCTATACTAATTACATGAATGTACACGTTTTTCTCTAAGTCGTAAACTAGCAACAAAATAGTACAAAAAGACAGCATAATATATTCTAAACGCAATTACGCCCTCCATGACCAAAAGAACCGTTTTTTTTTTCTCGAACTGACTACGCTATTGACCTAGCAAGGTTTTAACAGCTTCACCGGACTACAAAAGAACCGTTTACACTACATACTTTTTAGCTTACATGAAATAATATCTACACATAGCATATGTTAACTTTCCCTTTGTCCATCTAATGAATATATTTATTCTGCAAGCTTGCACAAAAAATATATTAGCACAATTTCTAAAACGATACGCTATATTGTATACATATTTATTTATTTGTATTTTCGTTTATAGAACCTTTAATATTAATCAAATGTAAAAACTAAATGCATAAAAACGTATTTAAAAAATTGTAACAACCGGAAGGACATCTATCGCGCCCCGGTACTGCCGCCGGAAATAATAGTACAGTAGTAGTCAAATGCCGCCACCGGAAGTGTTCGCCATAGCCAAGCCAAGCCATGCAACTACCTCACCCGCCAGTAGCGCCATCTAGCCAAGCCTTAGCCACGCCTTACGGTGGGGTAGGGGCAGCCAGCCATAAAAGGCCGTGCATGCGTTGACTCGAGGCGATCTTTTGTTTTCGACTTCGGTACTCGCAGATTAGTGACGACCCGTTGTTTTTCGTGTTTCGTTGTGCTTTGTGTTTGATATTAATTCCACACAGCTGCGCCGCACGTGTGAAGCATCTACCTGAGTGAGTGAGACATTCCCTTACTTATATATTTACGCCTCTATTTATTTATTTAACCACTTGTCTATTCAGTTAATTATTTATCTATTATCATCTTATTACTATTTATTTTTCTATTATTTATCCATCAACCCTATCTTTATATATGTAACTACTTATTTATCTATCTACTTAACTGCTACTTATTTATTTTATAGTGTGTTATTTACGTAGTATATGTTCCCTTGTCTCGCTCACTCATTTACATGCTTTGTGCTCTCATTTTGTTTAAACAACTCTCTTGGACCGGACTCAAGATAGTTCCCTAGTTTTTCGTTTGGCGTGCCCCCCTGCCCTTAAGGCAGGGAGGTTGGTTCGCGTCCCCCTCGGGCCACGGAATGGCTCTCAAAAACGATTTCGTATTAGGACTCCGCGACGACCTATTAGCGTATGGAGTTGACGAAAGCGTCGTCGACGCCATCCTTGCGCGTCATTGTCTCCCGCCCACGGATAACATTCTGTATGTGCCCCGTATGGCAGTGTCTGACAAATGTGAGACCTCAGACTCACCGGAGTCACCGCTGAATGAGGCGGATAGAGGACAGTTGTCGAGCTCAAGCTCGGAGGCCGGCTCCGAAATGGAGTTAGACACGGTCGCGCCCGCCGCATCTCTCACGCCCGCGATTACCGCGCCATCCGCGAATTCCGCGCCTTCTGCGCAAGACGATGATTTCAAAACGGTTACATATCGGAGGCGCCCCCGCCGCGGATCGCGCTCCTCCGACTCCGACCCGGGTACCGAACGCCCGGCAGAAAAAATAGTTCGCAACAAAGATGGCGCTCGGGCGCCCGTCACGTCTATACCGCGCTCGAACAGAGCTAACCCCGTCTCGGTCTCGCAAGACGGCGCTACGGACTCCGCAGCGGCGACTAAAAAGCCCCGCGCACCGCCTCCGGTTACTATACAGGACAAGTCCAAGTGGACGTCCATTTCGAATAGTTTAAAAAGTCAAAAAATTAATTATACGTCCGCCCTTAATACCCCGACGGGTATCCAGGTTAAGGTCCCCTCGATTAACGACTTCCGACAGCTGACTAAATTCCTCCGGGAAGCCAAGTTGGCTTATTTCACCTTCACTCTCGAGGAGGAACGACTCCTTCGTGTAGTGATTCGTCGCGTTCCGGCCGAGATCTCGGTCGAGGACGTGACTGCCTCCCTTAAGGAGCAGAATTTCCCGGTCAGAGAGGTACATCGAATGTACCACCCACGAACTCGAGCCCCTTACAACATGGTCTTGGTCCTCCTAGACCGCTCTCATGAGGGTAAGGCTATATTTAGCCTGACCTCCGTTTGCAACCTCAACGGCATCACCGTTGAGCCTCCCCGAAAAACCCATACTCCGTCACAGTGTCACAACTGCCAGAGTTACGGCCACTCGGCGCGTAACTGTCACCTCCGCCCTAGGTGCGTCAAGTGCCTAGGTGATCATTCCACAAAGGAGTGTGGGCGTACACCCGACACCCCTGAGCCCCCCAGTTGCGTGTTGTGCGGTAACGCGGGACATCCCGCGAATTATCGCGGCTGCCCCCGCGCGCCTCGCACACAACGCCCTCGTCAAGCGAGACAGGCGCCCAGGGCGCCTGTAGCCGCCGCCCGCCCTCCGCCTCCACCTCCCATGTCTATGCAGGCTTTCCCGGGCCTGCCGGGTGTCTCTCGCGCCCCGGCAACGTCCGCAACCGCATCTCACGCGGCACACTCTGTACTGCGTGCACCAAAACCCGGGCGGGCCCCTCTGGCCCCCTGGGCGCCCCGACCCGAGCCCCAGGCTCCTAAGCCTCAAGCTCAGCCCCAACAGACAAAGCCAGCACAGGCCGCGTCAGCCTTCTTTTTTGGCCTCGCCGGGCTTGACTGGATTCACCAGCTAATCCTGAAACACGACATGCAAGAAGTACTAGGTTTTTACACAATTCTCCAGACCGAGACAGGTTTAGGCCAGCTCAGCGCATTCGCGAAATATCCAGGCATTGCCACGACCCTGCAACGCCTCGTCCGTGAGGCTCAAAATTGTAAATAAATAAATTCGTGGCTATGAACAAAATAAAACCGCGCGGTCTATCTCTTTCGTTTTACAACGCAAGATCCCTTAGGACACAGCGCGATCTAGTAGCTGCCTTTCTATGTAACAGACAGATAGACGTTTTCCTCATACAGGAAACGCAACTAAAACCAAAAATGCGTAATCCCGCGATCGCGAATTACAACATAGTCAGAAATGATCGTGTCACTCGCGGGGGTGGCACCTTAATTTACTATAAACGCTCACTTTATTGTATGCCGATTGATCCGCCCGTTCTATCCAATATGGAAGTGTCAGTATGTAAATTAGGGATGACCGGTCATCCATCCGTTATAATAGTATCCGCATATCTCTCGCCGAATAGAGAGCTATTAAAATCCGATTTAGAGGCGATATTCCAGTTAGGAGACTCCGTTATTATTGCTGGGGACCTCAACAGCGGGAACGTCATTTGGAACAGTCCGACTACTTCTCGAAACGGGAAGATACTCGACAAACTAAGTGACGATCTCGCGTTTGACGTCATAGCCCCTATAGAACCCACTCATTATCAGGACAACTGTCGCCCGACAGTCTTAGACATAGCTATTTTAAAGAATGTCACGCTTCGGTTACAACTTATTCAAGTCGTACACGAACTTGACTCCGACCATCGCCCGGTAATATTACAGCTAGGTTCAGATACAGACACCACCCCTCCGCCGGTAAGGGTGGCCGACTACGCGAAACTCGAACGTTATCTCAGAGGTAACTCGTCATCAAACTTGTTAGATAATATTCCGGACGTGTTAGTGTCAAAAGCTGACGCGGATCTGGCTATCGATTCCCTGGTCAGCTATCTCCAGACCGCCGTTAATGAGACCTCGAAAGAGGTACAAGCGGTGAATGATCGCCGTTTTATACTCCCAGATGACGTGAGAGCGCTGATCACGGAAAAGAACGCCGCGACTCGAGCTCACGACACG